>JADRCD010232554.1:30215-42350 GCA_019843815.1 Montemys delectorum
ACGTACGCCACCCCCCCACCCCCACCCCCCCCCCCGGCAAGACAGAAGATCAGAAGACAGAACTATGTAGCACAGGATGGTTAGCATTTAGTCTTTTTTTTTTTTAAAAGATTTACTTACTTATTTATTTATTTATTTAACGTAATGTGAGTACACTCTGTCTTATAGACAGTTGTGAGCCACCATGTGGTTGCTGGGAACTGAACTCCTCTGGAAGAGCAATCAGTGCTCTTAACCGCTGAGCCATCTCTCCAGCCCCCAGCATTCAGTCTTAAACCATCCCAGACTCCTGACTGCTGGGATGATGTGTAATGAGCCACCACACAGGCTATACACGTACTTACTGACCACTGAGGTATCACATCTTTTGTAAAAGACTAGCATACACCATGATTCCAATAAATTTCTGTATGTATTTAGGGTATTTGGGGATCTAAAGATATATCACTTTTATCAAAGACAACCTATTAAAACATAATTAACATATACTAGGAAGAAGATTCCCAACTGATGAACAGGCCTGGGGAATAACTCAGTGGGTAAAGTATTTGCTGTGCCTCAACCCAAGGACCTGAATTTAGAGAGCCAGCACACTGGTGGTGGGTAGCACACATCTTTATCCCAAATGCTGGTAAGCAGAGACATGTGGATCCCTGGAGCTCGATCACTAACCAATCAATGAACTCCAGGGCTAGTAAGCAACTGAAGATGACTTTCTGACAGACCTGTGGTGGCCATGGTAAACCACACAGATGAGCATACACATAGGCACACATCACAAACACAATATTATTAAAAAAGAAAGAAAATAAACTGGATGGAAAGCAAAGACGTATTTTTTTAATCTATCAAAATCTACATTCAAAACTTAAAAACAAAAGGTTATCATGTTTCAACATGTAAATATGTAATTAAATGCCAAAAAGGCAGGTATAAAATGAAAATTCATATCTCTAATTAAAACTTAGACCTGCCTAATTAGAGTAAATAATTCAAAAACAGCCATTCTGAAAACTGGAATTAACATACTCATGGCTCAAAGATGAAAAACACCTTAAAAGCAATTATGCTTAAGTGCGCTTAAGCATTTAATGACTGTTCAAATCTGAAGTAGGTGAATACATGTTTTAACAAGTTAAAAAATTATAAATATTTTAGCTTTATCTACTAACCTAATTTTAATACAATTAAGAATATTTGCTTGTACTAATTTATAAATTAGCTCTATATTCACAATGCAATGGTATAATTCATTTTAACTGCCATATTTGGAATGTCTATCATTTTGTGTGCGTACACATAAACACAGATATTCTACAAAGGAAGCCCATTTATTCTGCATACACCAGTTTGAAAATAAATCTTATGCAACATATAACAAACATGTGTTAAGTGTTCTTCCTGGTATGTGACTTAAAGTCCTAACTAAACTCATAATGACCAAGCATGTGGTGAAATAACCACACGTACATGGTCAAGATAAGTCTCCCATTCCAGAGCCCCAGGGAAAACTAATCTGATGAAACTAAACACCAAGCAAGCGTGGTATCTCCTGGAAAAAGCCGTTTTATTAATAGACCCAATGTCAAAGCATAAAATTCTGATATTGTAGGCAAATTCATAAACTTAAAATGGGAATAAGCAGCTGAGAATAGTGGTACACACCTTAAATCTCACAAAAGGATAAATAGGTAAATGGATCTCTGTGAATTTCCAAGGCCAGCCAGGGCTACATAGTTATAAGACCCTGTGTCCCAAACACCAGCCCAAAAGAATCAGGCTAGCATAAAAACATAGAATTAAAACTTCTTCACATAAAACCTACCAGTAAACAGGAACTTTATTAACATAAACCAATTCACCATATTTCATACTGTTATTACATGCTTCAAATTGCTAGTGTCAAATGCAATACGCTCAGCAATTCAACTTCACAAATGCATCATCTTCCCTTCAGGAAATATAAACACAACGATGAATATCAAGTACAGCAATGTTTTTAAAGTATCACACTCATTTAGTGTTCCTGGTGTTTTCAACGTTTTACAAAAGGTTAAAAAGTGTTTAGTTATTGGAAGAAAGAAGGACACATGGACACATAGACTCTAAAATTAATAAACCTCAAGTATAAATGAGTCTTTACCAAATATCAAGATAGTACCAAATAAACAAAACAAATATTAAAATATATTTTGATAAAGGAATATCACTGCTATCACAAATGTTTAAAGTCTGAACCACCCTCAAAACTCATAAGAACAGATCAAGTTTTTTTCAATATTGTAAACATTTAAAATATTTATGAACCAATATTTGGCAATCACTAAAGATAAGTCAATTATCAACCAGATATAGCAAAACTTAAAAAAATCTTTGTTAAAAATTAACTCTTGAAAATATTGTTATTACTGTTTTCATGTGCATACCCATTAAATCCAGTGACAATTTTCAGTATTCTTTCCTTCATTTCATCAAAGGGAATATATTCAACATTAGGATTGGGAGGACCTCTTGGTTCAGGAGCTGAAGTTCTGAAATCATCCATCACTTTCTCCAGTTTGAAAATGAAATAGCCTTTAAATTGGGACCACTGAATCCTATAAAAAAAGGCACAAAACATTAACAATTACTTAACACTAACACAAATACAGACATCATGGTTTATATGGACTAGGAAAGTCTCTTACCACTAAAAGTACAGAATATGCCAGGTTTGGTGCCATACACCTGTAATCCCAGCTGTAATTGGGAGACTGAGGCAGGGGGACCTCTGAGTTTATGGGCAATTTTGTCTATCATAAGTTCAAGGCCAATCAGGTGCCACACAGTGAGGTCTTGACTCAAAAAATATAAAGAAACAACCAAAATAAGCCAAAATAACTTTAATGTCACCCCACCCCCAACACTTTCACTCACTTGTCATCTGAGGTACTTAGGGTGCTGGTCCCAGCCTATCTGACATAGTAATAAAGTACACAACTGCCTAAGCTAGGAAGATGGCTCAATGTTTAAGGCACCCAGAGCTCAAGCAAGAGGACAAGAGTTTGGATTTCCAGAACCAGGTACCAGGTAGGTATAGTAGCCTGCCTATTATAATATCAGGACTTCGAAGGTAAAGACGGGGGCTGGTGAGATGGCTCAGCGGTAAGAACACTGACTGCTCTTCCAAATTGTCCTGAGTTCAAATCCCAGCAACCACTTGTAATGAGATCTGTCGCCCTCTTCTGGTGCATCTGAAGACAGCTACAGTATATTTATAACAACAAATAAGTCTTTAGGCAAGAGCGGAATTGATTGACCGGAAGAGGTCCTAAAAAAGTCAATTCTCAACCCAACAACCAGATGAAGGCTTACAACTATGTGTACAGCTACAGTGTATACTCATATAGATGAAATAAATCTTTAAAAAAAGAAAGAAAGAAAAAGAATGAATGTAAAGACAGGATTCCTGAAGCCAGCTCACTAGCCTGACAAGTTTCACCAGCAAGTTCAACAAAAGACTGACTCTACTCAACAAGTAAGGTGGAGAAATCAATTCCAATATCATTCTTAGATACACATACACATAAGCACACATGCATGGAGGAAATTATGCATTTTTCATCTCTAATCATTGTCGTGCAGTTATTTCCTCCAAGACAAAATGTTCCCTCTTTGAAGGAAGCTGTTAAGACGCAGGAAGTTGTTAAGGGATGCCCCTTGAGACCCAGACAGTAAACAACTCAGCTATTTCACAAGTACCTGAAATCCCGACACTGACCAACTCACTGCAACCAGCTGTTCTCAAGCTCATATAAGCAATAAGAAGTTTTTTTTTTAATATATATGGGTGTTTGTCTGAATGTTTGTTTGTGAACCCTCTGGGTGCCTGGTGCACAAGCAGGCCACAAGAGTATGTCAGATTTCCTGAAACTGAAGTTTTACAGACAGTTGTGAGCTGTCATATGGGTGTTGGAAATCAAAACTCAGGTCCTCTGTAAGAATAACAAGAGTTCTTAACCACTAAGCCATCTCTCTAGCACTGTCTCACTCCAAGGCCACACTGCCTGGAAGACACCCTCTGACTGTGCTAAGCAGCACAGCACATTCCTTATTTCCAGTTCCATGGATTGCCAGCCACCCATCCCAGGGTGAACTTTTGGTGATAAAGCTGCTTGGGAGCATTTCTGCTCTTGTAAGTAAACCTTCATCCATACTTCTTTAAGTACATCAGTGTGGAGGTTTGTGTATTTGAATACTTGGTCATTAGGGAGTGCTGCTACCTGACAGGGATTAGGAAGTGTGGCCTTGCTGGAAGAAGTAAGTTACTGGGGATGGACTTTGGAGTTTCAAAAACTCAATGCCAGGCCCAGTGTCTGTCTCTTCCTTGCTGCCTGTGGATGGTGACATATAACTTTCAGTTCCTTCTCCAGCACTCTGTCTGCCTGCCTGCCACCATGCTAATAATGGATAAACTTCTAAATCAGTGTTTCTCAACTTGTGAGTAGAGACCTCTAGGGGACTGAACATCCTTTCACAAGGGTCGGGTCACCTAAGACCATTAGAAAACAAATGTTTACATTACAACTCATTAGAGGAGCAAAAGTACAGTTAGGAAGCATGAAGAAAAATAATTTTATTATTGGGGATCAGTATAACAGAAGAAATTATATTAAAGAATCATGGCATTAGAAAGGTTGAGAATTACTGACTGCCTAAAGCATGAGCAAGCCCTAAATAAATACTTTCCTCTATAGAAATTGCCGTGGTCATGGTGTCTCTTCACAGCAGTAGAACACTGATTAAACAACCAATATATGTAAACTGAGCCAGTGCTCACCAAGCTGGACTTTGGTGGTGGTATCCTTTACTTTGGTCTAACATTGTTTCCTAATTAAGCATGAGTAGAAAGAGGTTCATTCTTATCCCCCCAGGAGTAGAACCAGACCTTTGTATCCTCACACTTTAGCATTAGTATAAGAAAAAAAATGGAAGATAATACCTGAACAACCTGTCTAACTAAGTCTTAGGAGAATAAAAGTTAGGGATATCACCTATTTTCTCCTGCAGACAGTAACTTAATGTAAGTTCGCTGCTTAAATAAAATTATAAAAAGCAGTGTAATAATTCGCTATGACAGACATACATAAAAATGCTAGACATCCAACTGTCTAGCTGTCCTGTAAACTAGGAGAGTAGTGTGTACCCTTTATCTATACTTCTGTAAGTAAGTGATTCAAGAGAACAAAGCTTGAATCAAGAGTCAGGCATCTTCACTGTGCTGAAGATGTACTAATTGAAAACAATGATGAATGGAACTGATGACAACCTAATAGCAATCCAGAAGCACACCAAATTGCACTAACAGTACTATCAGAAACTCAAGTTTGTTTTGTTGGGGTTTTTTTGTTGTTGTTGTTGTTTTGTTTTGTTTTTTATATCTGGGGCTGGAGAAGTGGTAGATGCCCTGGGCTTGATCCATGCATAAACTAGGCCTGGTGATATACGGACTATAACCTAGCAGTTGGAAAATGGAGACAGAAGATCAGAAATTCAAGGTCAGCAGGGGCTACAAGAGATAAGCTACCCCTCCCTTATCATTTTAACAGTCCACAAGGTCGAGAGGAGTTAAAAAGTCCTGAAGTGGTGTCAAAGACTGTGATCTCAGTTATTCAAGAGGCTGAGGCTAAAAGACCATTGGAACCCAGTTCCAGGTTAGCATACCTCAACATAAAATTTCCTGAATAAATAGGAGGAAAATCCACAATTAGCAAAATTAATTTATTTCAAAAGACTTTAGATATTAAATAAAAAATTCACAACAGAGATTTTAGTGCTAATACACAGAAGCCATAAAAAGATCAAGTGATTTAAGAACTATGGCATGAGGCGTCAGGACACAGTCCAAACTATAGGCTGGCCCTTAAAAGGATGAATATAGAAAGAAAAAAAAAATCAAAAACGTCAAAGACTTAAGTAAAGCCAGTACAAGAAGAAAAAAAAGTAAATAAAGGGAATTTCTCATACTCAGAAATTTCTCATACTTATGGTGAGCCATAGAATCCTATGTTATTGCAAGCTGTCTTATGAGTTAATTTTCTGCAGCATTCACTTGTGCCAGGGGCACCAGTCATGCCTCAGTAGTAACAATTGTGCCTCTAGACACTGCTAAATGAACTGCCACCAGTTAAGAATCACTACAATCCTTAACCCCTTCTGTTGCGAACTACAGCGAAAAATGAAACTAGGAAACCTAGAACCTCTGACTGAATCTCACAGTAAGACATAACATACAGGTGAGAAGACAAATGCTAAAGTGTAGGTGGTTCATTTAAAATAAATACTCTAGCACTGTGACCTTTCAAAACATCCACCTTAGTCTTCCCTCCACAAGGCGTCACTATGACACTGTAACCCAAACTAAATCCCTTCTCCTTAAAGCTGCTTTTGTGAGGATATTTTATCACAGTATTGAGGAGGTCACCAAGACAAGCAGCACATGAAAGACGTCTGTAGGCTGAACATAATAAATATATTAAGGAACTTGGGCATCCAGAATTTGGTATCAACAAGGTTCCTAAGGCAATACCTTGAAGACATCAAAAGATGACTATCAGTTTTCACATTCAAAGAGTTTCAGGGTAAGTGAAAGTAGTCACACTAAGAGTTGACAAGACATATATCAAGACACAATCTTGGAACCCTACAAAAAGCACTACATTCATTGGTGAAACATATCAGAGAACCTCAGACACATAAAAGTCGGTGTCATAAGAGCAATAGGAAGTAGACACCTTCAAAATCCGAGGAGATGATGATTTTTTAACTATATGTCCAAACTATCCATCGTAGTAAGGTGATACCAACACATCTTTAAACAGTGAAAGCAGAAATAACCAGTTTCCTGTCCAGCATTCCTTTGCTCAATGAAATTAAGTGAACAAGGACGGCGTAGTGCCTAGAAAAATGAAGATCAAAAATAAAAATTATGAAGAGCACCTTGATTATAAAAAGTGTCATCTTAGTTGTAAGATGAAGATTCCTATCTTTATGATATGGTGGAATTTAAAGTCTATGGGCATTAATTTGGAATAAACAATCAAGAATGGCTCTTGCTGGGTCAACAAGATAATTTAAGAGGTGAAGGAGTTTGTTGCCAAGCCTGATGACCTGAGTTCAATCCCTGGAGCCTGCAAGTTAAGTTATCCTCTGCTTTCCACATGAACACCACTACACATTATGTCCACCTCACAAGCATGGAGGCCCTTGCCTATAATCCTAGCAGACAGTCCTGTCTCAAGCATGTATAATGTGGCTGCTTGGACCAGCCCTTCCAAGGGTTACAAAAGCTAATGAACGCAGAGCAGTCTGTGCATATGACACTGACTAAAAGTGGTCAACCGTGACTCCTACTTAAATTGTTTATATCTTATTAGACAGAGGCATGTTTCACTTCAAGATTGATGTGTTAAAGAATGAAGAATATATCTAACAGGAATGCATATACTTTAATGCAGTGTTTCTCAATTGGTGGGTCATGACCCTTGGGAGAGGGGTGTCAAATGAACCTTTCAGAGGGATTGTCTAAGATTTACATTACAATTCAGAAGTAGCAAAACTACAGTCATGAAGTAGCAATGACAGTTATTTCATGTTTGAGAGTTAAATGAGGAACTCTATTCAAGGATCACAGCATTCAGAAGGTTGAAAACCACGCTCTAAAGAGACACATATGCTTCCCTCTTCAGCTGTCAGACTACTGACATTTGCAGCTCTTTCAAAGGGGTGGGATTAGGTTTACATCACTCACACTGTGGTCATTTGTAAATCCAATTCCAGGAGATTTGATGGTCTCTTTTGACCTCTAGGAGCACCAGGTATGCATGCAGTGCATGTATATATACATACATGTAGGCTAAACACTCACATACATAAAATAAGTCTTTAAAATAATGTTGAAAGAAATATAAGAACTTGGGGATGAGGGTAACATTTTGAGATGACATTAATAATAGTAAATAGGTCAGTTAAAGACTGCTTTATAGTTTTGTTTTTCAAGACAAGGTTTCTCTGTGTAGTCCTGGCTGTTATGGAACTCACTCTAGACCAGGCTAACCTCGAACTCAAGAGATCTGACTGCCTCTACCTCCAAAATGCTACAATTAAAGGTGTGTGCCACCCCCACCCAGCAAAACAGACTTTTGTTGAGCTGATAACATACTATCACATAATAGGTAACTTCAGGAAGAGTCTGCCCTAGAAATACTTTGAGAGACTCTTTAAGCATCCCCTTTTGTTAAGGAGAAGAAAATTCTCAGTGTTGATTCCCAACTCATATTTTTTTATTTAAAGATAAAGACAATATGTCAAATGACAGACCAGTATAGAAAAAGCTATCACTTAGCGTTGTCCAACTCTAGTGAGATTCACTTTTACAGTACTTGATGAAGAAAAGACGTTTATGTACTTCACATTCAAGTCTGACTCCACCAGGATTTCCAGTGTACTCACCCTTATTTTCACTCTCCTCAGTACTTCAAACTCCCTTACTGTCCAATTCGATGCCCTCACTCCCTGTTTCTTTTCTAAAACTGAAGCATTAGGGAAGAAATGCCCAGCTTTCTCTTGCATACCTCACCTGTGCACAACAATGAACAATCTCCCCCTCTTACCACATACCCACCTAAGATTTCATTGGTAAATGACCCCACATACCTATCTCTCCCATCTTCATTTTTTCCTTTACTGTTCCCACCTCATTTCTTCATTGTCTTATGCAGTAAAATTCCTATGTGATATCTCCTAACCAGGCTTACTGCTCTATCACTAAATCTAATTTGTCCCCATCAAGATCATCAGCAACCTCCATGTTGCTATATCTAGTGGAGGTTTTTTTAAGATTGTATTTATATAAGTATACTGTAGCTGTCTTCAGACACACCAGAAGAGGGCATCATGTCCCATTATAGATGGATGTGAGCCACCATGTGGTTGCTAGGAATTGAACTCAGGATCTCTGGAAGAGCAGCCAGTGCTCTTAACTGCTGAGCATCTCTCCAGGCCTCAGTGCAACTTCCCTGTCCTACAAGGAGCATTCTGCAAGGTTCCCATTCTTCCTCATTTTCAAATGTTCAATGCTGCAGCACTTAGGAGCATAACCTACCTCTTCTTTATGAACAGATAATGGTTTCGTCCAGCATGGTTTTTATACCTATATGTCAACTAGACCTCATTTCTGAGACTCATGCATTCAACTACATACTTCATGTTTCCACTTTGCTAAAAATGTCTAACACCAAACTGATTTTTCCCATCAATAGTTCCTACCAGAATTTTCTTCTCCCTGTGATGAAATCCCTAACTCACTACTGACTCCTTTCCTGCCATCACATCTTCCTGTCAGAAAATCTATTTATACCTTTAAAACATATAAAGAATATAGCACACCTGTAAGGCAAAGAGACTAGGGGATTTCTGTGAGTTCAAGGCCAGCCTGGACTATAAGGTGAGTTATAAGCCACTAAGGGCCATTGAAATCATGTTTCAAAAACAGAACAGAAAGCTGGGTACGGTGGTAACTTAGCACTCAGGAAACAGACATAAGGCCTCCAAAAGTAGGGACAGCCTGCTCTACCAATATTCTAAGCCAGCCACGGCTACACATGAGACCCTGTCTGAAAATAAGTAAATATAATACACAACCAATCTTTACTATCTCTGGCTGCCACTTCTTCAAAAGCACCACTATTCTTTAGCCTGAATTCAAGCTGTGCCTTTACAGGGCTGCAAGATCAGTGGTAGAGCTGTGTACAGCTGTGCCTGAGTGCTGGGTTCGGTTAAAAGCTCAATTGAAGGGGTAAAATAACAAAGAATAAACAGTACCCACATCTCCTTTACCATACCTTAAAGGGTTCAGCACAACCATTCACAGTACAATTTCTTTGATAATGCAGCCTAACATCACTTCTCTGTTTCAATCATGGGTTTCACTAAGAGTAAAGATCAGTCTTCGAGAGCATCTATCTCCCCAGTCCCCTAAGGTACCAATCTGCCTGGTCTTCAGTGATAAAGACCCTGCTTCAAGGTGGAGAAAACAGACATCTGAAGTTGTTCTCTGACCTCACACGAGAAGGTCATCCTTTAAAGTAGAAATGCAAAGCAAAATCAATAGTCATTTCTTGACTTTCATTCTGGTCCCAACTGGTCCTAGACTCATCTAAAAAACTATGCTAAACATTTCTCTTAAAGAAGTACAGTTTCGGGCTGGCAAGATGGCTCAGTAGGTAAGAGCACTGACTGTTCTTCCAACAGTCCTGAGTTGAAATCCCAGCAACCACATGGTGGCTCACAACCACCCGTAATGAGATCTGATGCCATCTTCTGGTGTGTCTGAAGACCTACAGTGTAATTATTTACAGTAATAAATAAATCTTTAAAAAAAAAAAAAAAAGAAGTACAGTTTCAGTCAGGGACAGTGGCACGAATATACTCTAACAGTTGCTTGAGGCAAGGGCTACAAAGCATCTCACATGTACAGGCTGTTGTATACCCAAGTAGCCACACGCCTTTAATCCCAGCATTTAGGAGGCAGAGGCAGGAGGATTTCTGAGTTTGAGGTCAGCCTGGTCTACAGGGTGAGTTCCAGGACAGCCAAGCCCGCACAGAGAAACCCTGTCTCGAACCACCTCCCCCCCAAAAAAAATAAAAGAAAAAAGAAAAAAATTAAAGACACCAAAAGAAACAGCTAAAATGTTTCCATAGTGGTGGAAAGCAGTGGTGGCGCACACCTTTAATCCCAGCACTTGGGAGGCGGAGGCAGGTGGATTTCTGAATTCAAGGCCAGCCTGGTCTACAGAGTAAGTTCCAGGACAGCCAGACTATACAGAGAAACCGTTTTGAAAAAAGAAAAAAGAAAGAAAAAAAAGTTTCCACAACTCAATATACACTTAAAAGAAAGTCATCTTCAACAATGCACTCACACTCCAATTTAATGAGTAAACCTGAAGTTCAGCCACTGCACAAATTTGTGACAAGTGTTAACTCAATTATGAGATCTTACAATAGTAACAATCTGCATCCCTTAAACTTCAATGCAATGACTTGTGGAGGAGATAGCTAAGTTAAGACATCTGCATAGGACCTTCATGATTAGGTTAGAGCTTAGAGACATGAGAAGCTGACCTTTTCTGAAGTGTGATGAAATATGGACAAGCCAGACAACAAGGTTTCACCACCACAGGACATCCTCATCTTGGATTTTATAGTCTAAGAAACTGGGAAAAAAGCCCTGCTCACTAAGCCGTGCAGCCTCTATGTTGTTACATCAGCTCAAGCTAAAATAGGTCTTCATTTTAAAGGACCAATGATACAAAAGCATGATCTCAGCTTGGTGTGGTATTACAACATTGGAAAGACAGCAGCAAAAGTGTAACAAGTTCTAGGCCAGCCTTGCATAAACCTAACAGGTGCAAGGACTGCTGGGACTACAAAATGAGGGCTACTCCCAAATAAACACATAAATAAAGCGATACAAGCCTATTATTCCAGAATTTAGAAGCTAAAGAGAGACCACGGGTGCAAATAAGGACATGAGTCCAAGATCTTCTTGGCCTACAAGAGATCTGCGTCCAATAAAAATTTTAAAAACACTAAGCATTGTAGTGCATGACCTCAGCAATACAGGCCATCCAGGACTGCCTGACTCCAAAATAAAACACGAAAACCACCCACACCCACCCACCCACACTACAGATAATTATCAGACATCCAAAGGAGAGTAGCTTGGCATGAGACATGTTTTTAACAAAATATTCATAATACAAAATAGAACACAGTAAAATGAGATTTTAACAGGCAATGACTGTATTCTTTGACAATCTAAGGTCTAAGAAATGGATAAACTGATTAAAAAGCATGGACGGGGGCTGGCGAGATGGCTCAGCGGGTAAGAGCACTGTCTGTTCTTCCGAAGGTCCTGAGTTCGGATCCCAGCAACCACACGGTGGCTCACAACCATCCCTGATGAGATCTGGCACCCTCTTCTGCTGCGTCTGAAGACAGCTACAGTGTATTATGCTGGAGCAAGCGGGGCTGGAGCGAGCAGAGGTTCTGAGATCAATTCCCAGCAGCCACATGATGGCGCACGGCCATCTGTAC
>JADRCD010232555.1:0-11863 GCA_019843815.1 Montemys delectorum
AAGATTACAAGAGCCAGAGATCATTGATTACTTTAAGGATGCATCCCCTGGAAGCTGTGCATATGAATTAGCAGCTGCCAAGGCAGCGTGAACACAGCCTGTACAGTCCCAAACCAGAACAAGCTTTAGCAGGGAAAGGGTATTTGTGCACATAATTCTACCTCTAGCTACTAGCAAATAGCAAGATTTAGCTGCAGGGAAAGGGAGACATCATTTTCTCCAAGAGTATATATGCCTTGTATAACAAAATACACTTCAGTACAAGAACATATATCCAAAATATCTGGGTACCACAGGTTGCTAATGAAATATATGTTAAAGGGTACACACATATATGGGGCTTACCTATGGGAAGTCATGCGCTGAAGATGGATGTCGTTATCCTTGAGCCTGATGGGATGAAAGAAGTAAAAGAGAAATCGTGGCCAATGTGTTCTGTACCTGCTCCTTATGTCCACCATGACATAAGTTGTTCTACTTAATCATTTCCTTCTCCTTACAATGGATTCAATTCTTACAATTAACTGAATGGATTCCTTACAATGGATTGAAATCTCTAAAAGCAGAACAAAATATAAATATTTTTCCTTGGAAGACCTTTGGCTGTCAGTCTGTCTGTCCATCTATTTGTGCCTCTAAACTTCCCTCTGCTTCTGTTCTTTGTGTGTGTGTGTGTGTGTGTGTGTGTGTGTGTGTGTGTGTGTAGACTAACATGTCAATGTTTTTCAAATGTCTTTGAATTTGCTTATGGAAGGAATTTGGAAATATTAAGAAGTTTAAGCTCCAGAAACCTGGGCTGCAGTAAACAACAGTTCATCAACTAGTCAGGTTGTAGCTCAGAAGGCTATGGTGGTACTAGAATTCCCAAGACTAGAATCAGCGAGGCATCAGTTTTCTACTGGAAATTGGCATGTAGGTCATTCACGTACTATTATAACAATAAATTAAATTCTATAATGGCCATGGTGAACAATTCTGTAGGATTCTAACTTAAGGATGGTATACTAGTTAAACTAATGGAATGCATGCAAGAGTAGCCAGTCTTTAGTCATGTCATGCTTACATCTTCGTGCATTTAATGGGTCATATTAGAGAAAATGGAAGAAATCATAGTTGAAGATTTTGAAAACAGATTTGTTTTCAGAAGGAGCATGTTTAATGTTAGAATGTAGAAAGTGGGCCAGGTGAGTGGTCTATGACGTTTAAAACCAAGTCAGGTAATCTGAATTCTGAAAATATGAAAGATAGCTAGGTATAATCACAGAAACTTTCTAGACCCCACCCATGGCTGCTTCAATAGTGTGGTGATACTAACTCCACTGAATAGCTTGTGTTAAGAAGATGCAGTGTGCTTTGCTGGAAAGATCCAGTAATCAGCATATCTTTTAGCAATTGACCATCTAGTACTCAGAATATACCCTAGGTGTCAGGCTGCATCTCAGCCTCACCACTGGGGTGGTCAAACGCCACTACCAGCCAGCTGCTCAGGGCAGGCAGAACACAGTTCATAATAGATATCTCAGGCCCCTTTTCCCCTGGTAAGAACCTGTGGGGTCTGAGATGAACCCTGTAGTTCTCTGTCTCCTGTTTACCCAGACGTCACTGGGTACTGTAGGGTGTTGGGAGCAGGGGGCCACAGGTCTGTGCTTCTCCTAATCCCAGGCAGAAACAGGATGGCTGAGGCCTGCCCCAGGCAGAATCCAGTTTGCTTCTGAGTGAGTACTGAGAGTACCAAGAGGCTAGAAGAGAGACGCCTCTGTCTCCAGGAGATTTAGACATGGTTTTTTATAAAGGCTCCCCACTCCGCTCTCCCAGCCCCTTGCTGATAGATGTGAGTGCATACATCTTACTCAGGATGAACCAGGGATTAAATATCTTTTGCAGGAAGGGATGCCAAGGAAGGAAAACTCATTGACTAAATACTTGGACCCTATCTAGATACCTCATTATCATGGAGGGCTACACGTTTTTATGCTATATGACAAATTGTTACAGTCCTCTCATTGGAGTACCATGGTTTGTGTTCCAGACCAGGTAATTTGTCAGGGACTGGCCTCACACTTGCTGTTCTCATTTCTGAGGATTCACAGGGTTTGGGCCTGCTCAACCTTACCAGTTCTTCTATTTAGTGTCAAGGTCCACTTGCCTCACACCCAGGTGTGATGGAATAAGGACTGCCTGCCTAATCAGGCAGGGGCTTTCTGAATCTCTCATATGATGCTTTTTATAATCTTACAAACTGCAAAAATATGCCATGGTGGTTTCCATAACAATGTCAAATAAAATCTTGGATGGGAATACATTTAGTGGCAGGATTAGGATCTCTGCAGACAGCTCCATAGAGAATGATGAGTGCAAGTTTCAGAATTAAGATAAAAATATCGTGTCAGACCCTGGAATTTGAAGGGGCCAGTGAAATAGAAAGTTTGTCAAGGAAAGCTACAAATGTTAAGTGCATCCACAATAAGACTGTGGTTACATCATGTGGTTACATAAATGGTACCCAGATAGAAAGGGCCAGATATAAGGGGGACTGAATGGAAAGGGTGACCAAATGGAATGGATTACCAGGTAGAAAGTATGACTATATAGCAAGGCTGATTTACTAGATATGATGCTATGCACATCCATTAGAATTTATATCACTGCACATGCCCCAGATGAAGAACAACAACAAGTTATCCAACAGATTCAGAAAAAAAAGAATGCTACAAAAGAGAAAGGAAGGGTTCATGAAAATGGTCATTTTTTTTTTCTGAATGTTATGATATGTTCCCTCAAAAGGTCAAGAGACTTCTCACATTGTAAATCCCAGTGGATAAAATCATGAAAGATGTAGTCAGATTATTAAAATTCAAAATAAAAATAGAAAACTAAAATGAAGTGTAAAGAGAGAAACCACAATTTCCAACAAAATTAAAACCTGATCTCTCATCATAAACTACTGGAACTAGAAGAATGTTGTGACATATTTAATCCCGAGGATAAAACAATACAAGACAAATACTACCTATCAACAAGTATTCTGTATATAATACAAATATTCTCTGAGTATGAAGGAGAAATCATGACATTTTCTTGTAAATGGAATGTAAGGGGAATTAAAAGTAGCATAAATGTTTTTAAGCAAATACCAGAGGGAGTACTTCAACCTGAAGTGACAGGTTACTAGGCAGTAAATGTAAAACATTAAATAAAGCATATTGGCAGAGATGACGCATAGGTAAATATAAGTACTATTATCACTATATTTGATGTTTTCACTCCTCTTTCATATTTTATGTGGTTTAAATGGGTAATGTGTAAGTTGGGAATTATAAATCTATATTAAAAAGAATAAAGGTATGAAGATGAAATCTATGAAAATGAAAGCATTGAAGAATGAGTGGAGAGAGGAAGTAGTAGAGTGCTTGATATATTAAAACTATTTTAGTTTGTTAGTATTATTTTAGATGTCTATTTTCTAATGAGAGAAAGACTGTGCAATATAGGTGACAGAAGTGGAGAGGATCTAGGAGGATTTGGGGGAAGGGAAACTTCAATAAGACTATACTGTGTGAAAATGATTATTTCCAATAAAAATTATGCCATCATTAACCTTAGTAATTCACTATTAATAGTTATGGTATTAAATTAATACTAAAAGAATCATATAATAAAAATACAGAAGAGGAAATCATTAATCAAGGTACATTTTTTCCACTAGAAACTATTGACAAAAGAGGTGGTAGAAGAAATAAAGATTGTATATAAGATGTAAAAAAAATTGTTAAATAAGAGAAGCCTTACTAGCCCTTATTTAAATATAAACATTTTAAACTTTCTTTCAAGTGATGGGGAATAGTACATTGGAATAATAAATGGTGAACAGACTTTCTTAATTGAAATAGTTTTTTCACTCAAAGTATTCTTATTTTGGTTTCTTCTCAACAACTAATCACACATCTTCCTTATTCCCTATCCACTCAAATATACAACTTTTCTTTCTTTCTCTCATTAGAAAACAAGCAGGCAAACTGGGCAGCTGTGGTGCATGCCTTTCATACCAGCACGTGGGAGGAAGAGGCAGGCAGGTTTCTGAGTTTGAGGCCAGCCTGGTCTACAGACCTGGAACTCAGGTTCCAGGACAGTCAGGGCTATACAAAGAAACCCTGTTTCAAACAAAACAAAACAAAGAAGAAGAAGAAAAAAAAGAAAACAAGAAGGCATCTAAAAGTTTTAGTAATTGATGACGATGATGATGATGATGATGATGATGATGATGATGATGATGAAGAAGAAGAAAATAAGATAAGATAGAATGAAAACAAGTAGACCAGATTAGGTCACAACAAAGTGAAGAGAATCAAGGAAAAACCATATAAGGAACCAATATAGTCTCTGAGGCAGATACATTCTCACACACAGAAAAGCCATTAAAACAAAATCAAAACCCTAATATATAAGTACGTTAAAAAAAACATCTTAGCCAAAGCAATATGAGACAAAACTCCCAAAACATCATTGAATTCTTTTTTTGTACCGGGCCTAGGTCATGCCGTTCAATGTAGTTTTTAGTCAGTGAAATTATATTGGAGAATATTTTTTTCCTGAAGTTGATGTTTCTGGTTGTGTCATCTGATACAGACTTAAGTGGTCTCTTGCTGAGGCAAGCCCCTTGGGAGGATAAGTGATGTTTGCAGAGAGTGTAAACAGGAATCAACGGACAGTGACAGGGCACTTGCGTAGCTATCCTTGCAAAACTTCTTTGGCTTTGCATCTTCACTGAACTTCATTTCATCAAGACAGGCATGGCAGAGAAAATCTCTTGGTTTCCTGGCTAGTTCAGGTCGCAAATGCTGACTCCTGCGCATTTGGTGGAAGAGATTGGCTGCTTCTAGTGGATTGTGCCACAGCTGTTGATTCGTTTGGTATACTGACACTACTGAACTGGACTTCGGGTATCCTGACAAATGGAGATTGGAATTGCCCCACAGAACTACTTCTAACCAAGTTCACTTCCCTTGTCCTATTTACCATCTTTTCTGCCCTATCTTTGGACAGTAGGCTAGACGTTGGGGGTGAAGTATTTAAGAACTCTTACTGAAGATATGTTTTTAAAAAATGTAAGCCTATATTTTCCTTCACAGGTAGTTATCAAGTGGAGATAGTTTATGCATTTATGCTTGTGTCTACTTCCTCTTTCAAAACTGGAACTCCAAAATGGCTTAGACTCTTACAGGTCCTGTGAATGCTGACAGGCTCTGAGTTCATGAGTGCCAATCCTGTTTTCTAGAAGGCTATGGGCCTCTGTGTCTCTCTCTGTAAGGCCTGAGTCTCTCTGCTGCTGATGCCTGTGGCTGTAAAGCGCATTAGTTTGTTAGGCAGCAATGCATAGGTGAGGTATTTTATTGTAGGAAAGAGAAAATAGGCCTATCATTTAGAGAGAAGGAGAGGAAGAGGAGAAGAGGAGAGAAGGGGGAAAGGAAAGAAAGGAAGCAAGAGAGAGAACAAAGAGCAGGAGAGAGAGGAAGAATGCAAGAAGGCAAGAGAGCAAAAGAGAGGGGAGAGGGTGAACCGCCTCTTATATTGTATGAGGTGGAGCTATTAGTCTGTAGGGCAGGCCATGCCTGGCTGTGGTCAGATGACTGGGGGTAGAGTCCAGCTAGAATGCTGGGAGCCTGGGGCATTGTCTACCTGACAGAGCACACACATCTCCTGCAGAGCAGCTGGGAGAGGCTGTGACTGACTGACACAGGATGAAGGACCTGGGAGTTATAGCTGAACTCCTTCTGCCCCTTGCAGGCAGAAACTGCCCACTGTGGCTCCAGGGTTCAAGACCTATTACTCGACTGGGCCTAGGTTGCCTGAACAGACCACTGCCCTACAGAAAGCCTTCTATTTGTAGTGTCTTCTGTCCCCACTGGCTCTTACACTCACCCTGACCCTTATTCCTCTGGGTTACCTGGACCCTGAGAGGAGATATTTGATGGAGGCTTGCCATTTAGGACTGAGTTTTCCAAGTTCCATCATTCTTTGCGCATTGTGCAGATCTTCGCTAATGATGACTGCAAAGGCACTGCTTTATGAGTATAGCAGAATGCCATTAGGAGTCATTTTACAGCTCTGTTCCTTTAGCTGAGCAGTTGTATTCAGTTTCCCCCTCTGTCCCATCTTATTTAGTTTATGTTTTTTGACCATTCCTGCAGTTTTGGATAGGCCTTTCATTTTATAAATTAGACCTGAATTCCAAACAGATAGTTGTTGTCTAGTTTCAAGTCTTTTGTGTTACTATTGTATCCTTGAATGAGGAAAATAAAACCCACAAAACAAAACAAAAAATCAAAATTATCTGAACACTAGCATTCTTCTTGCCTCTTGAGTAAGACTGTAACGCAAACAACTGTGTTATACTTCTATCAAACATTCTGCAAGGTGTTGGACTGAGTTTTTTGCTTATGAATCCCAATCAACTCTTTTGAATTATGAAGTTCCTTTACTAGGCAGTATATCTCTGAAACATTAAGACTAGCTAATTCATTTCATTTTTTTTTGACACAGGGTTTCTCTGTGTAGCCTTGTCTGTCCTGGAACTTACTCTGTAGACTAGGCTGTCCTCGAACTCAGAAATCCACCTGCCTCTGCCTCTCAAGTGCTGGGATTAAAGGTGTGCACCACCACTGCCCGGTGCTAATTCATTTCTTTAAAGAAGATATAAATAACCAAAATGCACGTGAAAAGTTGTTTAAAATAGGCAAATCATTCATTTTGGAATAACAAAAATAACAAAACAATAGGAAGATATAAATTTAACTTATTCATATAAACTTAAATGAAAACAAACACAATTATCCACCCACAAAATAGTATATATTTGAAAGTTACTATGAAAAAGTTGGCTCTTTGTTGTCCAAAGTTTTGCTTAGGTTGAGACAGTATATTATGTAGGCACGGTTTGGCCTTGAACACCCAATAGTCCTGACAAAACATAAGAGATGGGTTTACATGCATAGTTCATGGTAGTACATGTGGCTAAGTGTTGTGTGGAGAAAACCCAGGGTTTTTATGTATGCCTTGCATTAACACTATAGAGTGTGATATAAGTTGTATGCCTATATCAAAAGTTTATTGTTTACTGTAACATACTATCAATTACTCACATATAGACCTCTCCAAAGTAAAAAAAAAAAAATTAAAAATAAATTTAGGACTTGACTTATGCTTCTACATACTCCAAATATGCAAAGTGAAATAAAACAAGCAAAATGGAAAATGTAGAAGATGTCCAGTTTCATGAAGCATGTGACATGTACAAATTCACAAAGATCTAATTTATCATAGTAGCTACAAGGGTATTATTAGTGGTGATTGACAATCAGTGTACAATGGTTATAGACTTTTTTTCAGGTGATGATTTTTTTGTTTTTGAAAGAGTGGTTGAAGTTATGCTTCATTGTGAATTTATTTTATGTGGCTGACCTATACTCTCTTAATACATAAAAATAATAAACCATGTTTTATATACTTTACTACTACAAAAATATCCATTTCTCTAAGTATCCCTTCTTTTTGGATTATGTGCTCCCTCTGAAAACAGGCTCATGTATTCTCTGTCTTTCCATCGCTGTCAAAGTTATTTCTCTCTGAAGCCCACATCTAGCTATTCTATGTGTAAATGATAATTGCCTGCTTTCATTCTTCACCGTGAACACTGGTCAAATTCCTGCTAAGAAGCAGCAGGAGTGAACTAGAATTTCACTGAGCCTTGGGGATGCAGTCCAGGAACTCGTGGCTGGTTTCTGTAGTGAGGAAGACAAGAGAGGTGATCTCTCTGCTATCTTTTCATTTTCCTTCAGTCTACAACAGGCAACAATGGGATGGGACTCCTTATACATTACTTCTCCCATCAATTATTTCTGTAAATAATCTCATAAGCATATAAAAATGTGTATTTCCATGGTGATTGCAAATCCAGTCAAGTTGATAATAAATATGAACAGTCAACTTCACCAAATATTGTTTGAATGATGGAAAATACCAAGACCTAGACTAATTATTTTCACCGGATGAATGTTGGGTTTATTTGGAATTGGAACATGATTATATGTTGGTGATTGTTGTGTTCACTTTTAATGAATAAAGACTTTTTCATACCTACATATTATTAGGCATTCATTTTCCAATTAAGTGACTGAATAATACCATCCACTTTATACTATCATTTTTTCAGCCTAATGCTGTTGTAAAAACATAGACTATAAAGACCTTTAACTGCAGTCATTTCATTCTTCACTGGTTTCTTGTTCTAATGTATGAGACTCTTAGTGCCTAGGTTGAAACATCAATTAATTAATGCTTTAGCTATCTTTATGAGTCAGATATTTTCCACTTGTTCACTGATTTTAAAAAGTATGTTCTAAACAATATTGTACCAAGGCAAATCTTAAAGAAAGAGACTCACTTATTTACTGAATCAAAATTAGCCTCTGTGGGTGTTGAATTGAAATCAAATTTCTGTTAAATAGGGCCCCAAGAAATCAATTGTAACCAGCAGCTAATGACCGGTTTGCTAACAGCTTGAGGCAAAGCCAAGGGCAGTTAACACTTGAACAAATTAGTTGTTAACTGTGCTAATGACTGATTTTGCAGGGATTATTGCTATTATAAACAGTCATCAATCTAGCTCTAGCATTGAGCCTAGAGAAGTTTGCAGCCAAAAAAGATGTTTACACTCTCAGTTTGATATTTTTTTGCATGTGTCAATAATATAGCCAAAACTGTATAAAGCTGTATTTCCAGCTTTTTTGAAGGTAAAATTACTGGAGGGTACATTGCTTTTTCTATATTTGTCGCCTGTGCATGAATGAATGCATTCTGGATTTTACTGAGAAACAATAAAATATATTAGTATGCAAATGGGTACATTGTTTCTCTAATAAGGAGCAATGTGAGAGGACTGTTGATTATATACACATGATTAATATGTTCAAATATCAATTATAAGATCATTGGACATAATAAAAAAGTTGAGATAATAGTCATTGTCTGTTGTAAAATAACAAAAATTAAAACATTGAAATTACATAATAAAATTTATGATTTATCTTTCTAAAATATTATTTTAGAAACAAAGCCACACAGTTTTTAAACACACAAAACTATTTATTGGCATAATTTTTTTTCTCTCTCTCACCCCATGACTATGAGTGCATTGCGTGTGCCAAAGTACAGATACATTGCTCTGTGCTTTTACAATATACTAGAAGAAAATTATGATTTTTATACTGTGTTTTACAAATGAAAATATATTTTTCTTTTCAATAATATACTTATCTATTCTATTCTTTGATATATATTGTTTTAAGTATAATCTGTATTTTTAAGAAATTCAGAATAAAATTACTGCATGCAGTAGCCACTTAAAGACAATGACAATTTATAGTATAATCTTTTCACAAACCCTATTTTAATGTGAACAAGAGCTAATGTTTATATTTCATTTATGTATTTTAATTTCTTTTGTTTCATTTCATACCAATATAATTATTCAAAAATTTTAAGATGAGAACTTCCTAGTCCTGATGCCTGTCCCAGCTGATGTTCATACAGTATAGGGATGGGTTGAGTATTTGAAGTCTGCTGAAAGGCAAGACCTGACTGTGCCTTGGCAAGTTCCTGGTGCTGGACAGCTGGGAAGTTGTGGATAGCTGTACCAGAGAGGACCATGGAAGGCTGGGAAAGACTGCTTTGCATAAAGGCTGGCTGCGATCTATATGGTTGAATTGAAGAACTGAATAATTCCTGAGCCTGGGAAACAGCAGGCCCAGCCCCCAAACTCAGTTGGGCTTGATGCTGCCCTTGCAGGGGGCATAGATAGGGATTGGAATCTGCTGAACCGATGTTGGCTGTGAGAGACCAAGTTAGGAAGTTCTCAGCTGATTGATACACATCTTCTTCAGGCAAGAGTAAATCTTACTCAGGCCTCAAATCTTTACTCTGGACAAGTACAGCAGCCTGGTCAGACAAATTTTTATAACACTGCCCAATCACCAAGTGCTCTCCAGCAGGTTACAGTACCTTTACCAGCATCCCAGCTTTCCTTGACTAATTTTGGATCTACTGGACAACCTCTGATTGCTTTGCCTCAGACTCTTCAGCCCCAGTTACAGCACACAACCCCACAAGCCCAGGCTCAGAGCTTGAGCCGTCCTGCCCAAGTAAGCCAGCCGTTCAGAGGACTGATCCCTGCGGGGACACTGCATAGCATGATGGCAACCACGGGAAAATGTCTGAAATGGAACTAAAAGCCTTTGGGAGTGGCATTGATATCAAACCAGGAACACCTCCAATTGGTGGCCGAAGCACCACACCAACATCTAGTCCATTCAGGGCTACATCAACAAGTCCAAACAGCCAGTCTAGCAAAATGAACAGCATTGTGTATCAGAAACAGTTCCAGTCAGCCCCAGCCACAGTGAGAATGGCACAGCCATTTCCTGCACAGTTTGCACCCCAGATTCTCTCTCAGCCTAACCTGGTCCCTCCATTGGTAAGAGCCCCACATACTAACACCTTCCCAGCGCCTGTACAGAGGCCACCAATGGCACTGGCCAGTCAGATGCCTCCTCCGCTGACCACAGGCCTCATGAGCCATGCTCGTTTGCCACATGTAGCCAGGGGTCCTTGTGGATCACTATCTGGAGTCAGAGGTAATCAGGCCCAGGCTGCGTTGAAGGCTGAACAAGATATGAAGGCAAAGCAGAGAGCAGAGGTTCTTCAGTCCACGCAGCGGTTCTTCTCTGAACAGCAACAGAGCAAATAGATAGGAGGCAAAGCCCAGAGAGTGGACAGTGATACGAGTAAACCTGAAACGTTGAGCGACCCTCCTGGTACCTGTCAGGAAAAAGTAGAAGAAAAGCCACCCCCTGCACCCACCATAACCACCAAACCTGTTAGAACTGGACCAATCAAACCTCAGGCGATCAAAACCGAAGAAACAAAATCTTAAAGGCTGTGGCTTATTGGGGGTGGGGGACTGGTTAGGGAAAGTGAAGTCAAATAATGCCAGCAGCCACAGAGGTAAAGTGATCTGTGACATTATCCTGTGAGACACAAGGGGCATAGAGCATTTTACACTGACAGAGCTGCTACACCAATTACAATGAGGCTCCACAGGCTCGCACCTCCTGTGTAACATTTGCATCTTCAGTTGGTTTATAGACAAGTGCATAAACAGTCTGTAAGTGCATACAGTTTAGTCCTAAGGAGCATGAAACACCACAAGTAGGAGGAGAGTGATGCCACAGAGTGGCTCAGCTGGACACTGCGTGGTCCCGTGAATACATCAGCTGTGGTTCTTTCTCTCCCTGGTGTTCTGTGGGTGGTCTATGGCATTTCTAGGCTTGGAAGTAAAATGATGCTAACTGGTGCTGGATAGAGGAGCCTTCTCTTTTATTATGGCAGCTTGCTATTTTTGTAACGTGGTGATTTGGTTGAACACAATGAAGTACAGTAGTAACTGATCTCCCCTTCCTCCTGGATGAGTGACCAGGTGATTAAATATTGATGTCAGCATCCTTGAGTGTATTCAGATGAGCAACATAGAGCTTCTGCTTCTGTTTAAAATGATGCTGGGTTTGATTGTGGTCCAGAGCTTTGAAGCATTGTTGGCATCTCCTTCCTAGGAGGTCTCACCATTTAAACGAACAGATTTGATAACGTGTTGTTAAGGTGGGGCCTAGCTTGTCTCCACTAGGTCATCTTCATATGAATCCAGTGGTTATACGGTTTTGTTTTAGGGATATTTCATTTTTAATAACGGTTTTTTGCTGACATTTATGGAGAAAATGAATCCTTAGAA
Organism: Montemys delectorum; assembly: GCA_019843815.1. Lineage (NCBI taxonomy): Eukaryota > Metazoa > Chordata > Mammalia > Rodentia > Muridae > Montemys > Montemys delectorum. The sequence goes on from JADRCD010232555.1 coordinate 11,840, forward strand.
CTGTGCCGCTAGTGAAAGGAAAGC
>JADRCD010232555.1:12263-32514 GCA_019843815.1 Montemys delectorum
ATATATATATATATACATATATATAATTTGAATTTTTGGAAACTTTAGCTGTGCTGTCAACTTTGGAAAAAAGTATCCCAGTTTACTGTGTTGAGTTGGCATTGTACAGAAATTAACAGCCATATTGGTCTAGAAATGTTGAATTTAATTTTTTTTCCATTTGTACAGGGGTAATGCACTGTATTAAATATGTAAGGTCTTATCTACGTGGGTTTGATTACAAAAACTAATAAAGTATTCTCTAAATAAAAAAAAATTTAAGATGGTTGAAATCTCAACTGATTACTCTTATAAAATAATTTATTTCACCATTGGTCATGGATTAGTTATGGTTATTTTATCCTTATTTATTTCATAAGTATTGTTTGTGATCATTATATGTGTGAACATATATATGGTTACAAAAATTATGTTAAAAACTAATTCAGACTTATTATTATATGTATATTTTCTTTGAATAGCAACACCTAACTCTATGAATTTCATTTTTCTGAGAAAATATCATTTTCACTTATAGAATTTATTCATGTCTAGTAGTTAATTCTACTTATCCCTTGAATTATTTATTAATTACTAGTTGCTTTGGTCCTTAGGAACTCATTTTCCTTAAAGAAATCATATCTTTGAACTTAATAGCTAGAATATTATTTAGGAGAAGAAATAATTTGTAGTATTGATGTTATGACCTCCCAGATTCTTTTTAAATATATGTGAATGAAAATCAATAATTTAAAACCCAGGGAACCTAACATTTAAAATGACATTGTATGAATCTCAAAGTTCACTTTATTTTTTTATTAATGGTGACCTAAAACAAATAAGAAATCTAAATCAGCTGATTGTGGCACATTGGGTTAATTTTCTTTTTTTTATTATTTCTTGATAACTCTTTTACTCACCATTAATTTTTCAATAGACAAATGGTAAAAATTTAAATATTAATAGTTTTATATGTAATTATATGATGAGAATGATATATCATGTAATTTTTTTCTGTGATCTTTTAGTCCCACTTAAATGTGTTATATTAAAAAACAATTATCCTCAGAGAAAGGAATTTTCTACTTTGTGTTGATTATTGATAATTATTACATATAATAATAGTTAAAAATCAGCATCTATAAAGAAGCACAATAGTAATGTGTTTTCCCAATTGAGAACAAGATAATTAAAATGATTAAAAATGGTAAATATAAAGAATAGGGGAGAATATGATTTTCAATAATTTTTTTCTTTTCTTTTATTGGATATTATATTTATTTACATTTCATATGTTATCCTCTTTTCTGGTTTCCCATCTGGATACCCCTTATTCCATCCCCTGTCCCCCTGCTTCTATGAGGGTGTTCACCGGCTCCCACTTCCCTGTCCTTGCATTCCCTACCCTGGGACATAGAGCCTACACAGGACCAAGGGCCTCTCCTTCCATTGATGCCCTACAAGGCCATCCTCTGCTACATATGCAGCTGGAACCAAGGGTCAGTCCATGTATACTCTTTGGTTGGTGGTTTAGTCCCCTGAAGTTCTTGGGGATCTGGTTGGTTAATATTGTAGTTCTTCCTATGGGGTTGCAAAATCCCTTCAGCTCCTTCAGTTAGATTCCTTAAGTAATTTCCTTGAGGCAAGAATGAGTTACCTAGCACTAGCATATGTCAAAAAGATAGGCAAGCTGTTAGAGGTGATAAAGACTTAAGTAACATTTTCCTACTAATTTTAACAGGTGTAACCAAAAATTCCAAAATAACCTCAAGTCTAAGAAGCAGGTTAATTTTCATGTTATATAACTTACTAAAATCCCAAACAGCTTAGATCTAATTCCCTGTAACATTGATATAACAAGTAGTGTGTTTTCATCTATCCATCAGTAGATTAATCTGCTTTATTCAATTAACTAAGATTCTGCTGTGAAGATTATAACTGTTTGACTTGTGAAGATAGCATTTAAACAGAAGGAAGTACTGGGTTCCTAGCTGCAAGTATGTAACATCGCCTCAGGGATCCCCTTTGCATGTGAGATATTTGACACCATGAATGAATATCATGTAAAGCTTCCCTTACTTTCCTGGAAAAGAGGATGGCCTTGTCAGGCATCAATGGGAGAGGAGGTCTTTGGTCCTGTGAAGGCTCCATGCCTCGTGCAGAGGAATGTAAGGCAGTGAGGCAGGAGTTCTGGGATTCGATGGTGGAGCACACTCATAAAAGCAGGGGGAGGAGGCATAGGATGGGGGTTTGCAGAAGGGAAACCAGGAAAGGGGATAACATTTGAAATATATGTAAATAAGGAAGACAACCAATAAAAGTGAAAAGGACATTATAATCAAGATATCTCCACCAAAGCATTTCTTGATTTGGTTAGAAAAAAAAGCAATAAATAAATAAATAAATAAATAAATAAATCTCCACTATTTATTATATTTCATGAATTTATTATCGTTCATTTTAATTGTCCAAAAAAGGATAATTGCCTTTATGTGTTGAATTTATTCTTCATTAAATACACATATGTAATTTTTTTCTTTAATTGTCATTTCAGTGACTGAACATGAACTTGTGTATCTTCTCTGACCTTTTGTAAACAGCAGAACTGAAGCTTTAAGGGAGATTGTCAATACAGAAAAGTGGATTATCTGTCACTTCAGTGTCATTCATCTCGATTTGAAGTCTTTTCAGGTGCTCATAAAGTAGAACTATTTTTCTCCATGAGACAGCAAATACTAGATTGAAATGAGAAATAAAAGAGCCACTGACTTGTGCATTTAAAGGAACATATTTTATAATCAGTGTTTCACTTTGAGTCATGATACACATGATTTTAAAAGTAAATTTATATTTGACATAAACAGGTTTCTATCATATATATATAATCATTTTCAAAAATTGGAATATATAATAAGCTGAAATGATAGAAATTTGCTGATATTAAGTAAGATTTTGATATTCTTGGTTAAGAGTACTTTGAAAGAAATCAGTATATTATTTTGCTGGACTCTAACTAGCATTAGAAATTATAAACTGGAACAAATGTTTGTGTAAACATAATATGTTGTTAATTTAATTAAGGTTGGTTTTCTTTTTCCCTACAGAGGAGTGGTCCTATGTAGAGAGAATGCATTAAAAAAAAGTCCTCATTTTGATTGGTGTCCATATAGGAAAAATATAGACTCTTTAAAAAAATGACCACAAACTGTAATCTTATTGTCTTAACATCTCAAATGTTGGAGTTATAGATTTATACAACTGTGCATTGATGAAATATTTTGTGTGGATCTGTTGTTTATGGACCTAACTGCTGCTCCATTTAAGCTTCACACAAGTTATGCTCCTACATTGGTATTGTACACTAGAAGTTCCAGAACCAATATGGCTACTCACTGACTTCTGTAAATTGAGTACAAAGAAGTTGGCACACTCTTGTGACCTTGCTAGACATGACATGTATCTCATGCACAAGCATACATGTAGACAAGCCATAAAATCATATTTTTAAAAAATTTCTTATCAGAATTATTATACTTAGTTTCATGTTCATTCTCTTGAACATAGGACCTCCACGGACTAAATGCCTCTATTCAATGTTTAAATGCCTGTTTATTTTAAATCTTTTACTTATTGTACAGAATGAATAATTTTAGAAACATAATTTTGTAATATTCACATACAAATTACTTACTATTAAGAAAACTAAATTCCTCAAATAGAGTTCAAAATTCCTTAGGACATTTTTGATTTAATTTCACAGTATAGACTGATTTATTTAATTAATGATTCTTCTTAATCAATCGGTTTACTCAGTTGGCTTCTGGTTGCAAATGTTTATAATCAAACTGAATCTCATGCTTTTTCAAAGAAGAGGTACATTTGTGCAGATTTCTCACCGTGTTCTCTATCCATAGGACACTTTTGAGAAACATTTGTTCTATATTGCATTATAGGTCAGAATGTAAAAATCATTCACTCAATAAGTAAATAAATAACCAAATAAATAAGAGAAGTAGGAAGAGCCGGGGAGAAGGAGGACATGGAGATGGTAAGATGGTAAACATTTGTGGGTAGTCTTAATTACAAACCATCTCTGTAATTATCCTCATCTGAATATAAGCGTGTATATTTATTGTATGAATTAACAAGTTTATTTACAATATGTTCCTTAAATACATATTTTGTATAAAAAAGAAATGCATCATGAGTATGAATTAATTCCACCCATGTAGCATCATTTCTGCTTTTACTTCAAAAGCTTTTTTCTCGGCAGCACTTGGAACACCTTATGGGCTACATTTAAAACACTGGAAATTCAGTAAGAGACTAAGCATTAGAAAGTACAAAGAAGCTACTCTGGCCATTCAAGCTATCACTTGCTCCAAACTCGAAAACCAGTGACATTCTAATGCACACTGACTACCCGGCTCTCAAGGAGGCCACCAAACCCTTTACTCAGAAGCACTTCTCTATACTACCAAACTACTTAAATGAAACTGATCACAAGAAAAGGAAAATCATTGAAACCCTGCAGCATCATTTTGCTTTCTGTACTTTCTTGGTCATCAGTTAGCTTAAAGACCAGAATATGGGTAGGAAGCACATATGCCTGATGTTCCGGTAGAATATGCCAGATACATTTTAAGAAATTCACACTATTTTCATCGAAATCAAATATTTACATATATCCTATGAAATATGAATTGTGAGTTTTTGGTTAATTTCCATGATATGTTCTTTATATTTGCCACTAAAATTACATTATACAATATGAACTGTGGATTATTCATCCTTATAAATTCATTATATTTTGTGTAGAATAATACCAAATCACAATGTAGAACATTATGGTTGGTCAATGCAGAGACTAGTGAACCTCTTAAAGTAACTATATATGGTAATGCATTTTCTGACATTCTTCATTCTTTTTTTTTTTTTTTTTGGTTCTTTGAGACAGGGTTTCTCTTATAGCCCTGGCTGTACTGGAACTCACTCTGGAGACCAGGCTGGCCTCGAACTTATAAATCCGCCTGCTTCTGCCTCCCAAGTGCTGGGATTAAAGGTATATGCTACCACCGCCCGGCTCTGATAATATTCTTTATTGTTGGAAACTTATGGTACATAAATTTCCAAGGCAAGGTGCCTGTAAATATGCAGCTATCCCTGAATGACAGAATTATAGCAAAAATATAACTTGATTTTAACAATACTGAGAAATAAGCTTGTTGGTATGCATTTTGGCACATGGACAAAAGTAACTGAATTTACATTTCTCCATTTCACCATTATTTTTTATTCATAAAAGCAATATTTCCTTTAAAAATTCTCTATAAGGCTATATTAAGGCAGTTGTCTCCTCATAAAACATAGGGAAAATGCTCTTAACTATATAAGTTCTTTTTTAAATCTCTATTTTGTCTACTCTGGATACTATAAATATAACTCACTTATAAATTGACAATGGAATCAAATTTATTTGAATTAAGAAATACATGATGACACAACAAGTGAGCATCACAAAACATCCAGAAATAGACAAATTAATGTAAGAGTTTTCAAATCAAGCCAACACTATTCCTTCTGTGGTAAATGAGAATGAAACAGCCAGGATTGGACTGGGACTATATATAGCTCAGTGAGTAGATTTTTTTTTTTTTGCCTACTCTTTTTCAAGCTCTGATTTGGGTTCATAAGACTGCAATAAACCAGATATGCTGATGAACACCTGTAATCCCAATAACTCAGAGTAGTTAACTTGAATATCGGTCGCAAAAACAAGCCAATGAAAGGATAGGGGGCACACTTCAATTCAGTCTTAGGGCTCTTGTTGTGGATGTTTATTTTCATGAGTTCTTTATAATATAAAAATTAAAATATTGACTTTATTTGACCTACAGACTTTGCAGAAAACAGAAATAAACTTTTGTGTCACATTTTTCCAAGCCAAAATTCACTTTGATTCTTAATTATAAATATTATCATTCTCAAAATCTTCTTTTTCCTGGGGCTTAGTCAAAATAAGAAATTTCTCTTGTCCCTAGGCAAATGTGCATAGATTTGTTAACATGTTTTTTAAATGCATTGCAATAAAAAAAATCAGGTTTCTGAGACAGGGAACTTGCCAAAACAAGTGTTTGTTTTGTTTTGTTTTGTTTTGTTTTATATCAAAATTGTTTAGAACAAATGTTGAGATGAACAGATAGCCCTCACTTTCTGCATGTGGCTTGAATCCAGGAACTCTTCAAACATTTGTTAATACCACACATAATTATTATACAATTTTAGAAAATACAGATTTACTTTGTAGGACATTTGCCATGAAGCATGGTGGTTATGCTATGCTCTTCAGCCTATATGAGCAAATTTAGAAAGTAGAGGAAGTACATTTGCACCTAAAATCATGATTCAAGATGAAGAGAGACATTTCACCAGTTACCTGGATGCACTGTGAGGTCCTCTCCTTGCTCCTGATTATGAAGAGAGAGAGGAATTTTTGAAAGAAGGAAACTATGTTTGGTGTTCCTTCTCTGCTTGTGTTTTCTAAAACCTCCACTCTCTTCATGAAATTTTCAAGCAAAGAAAACAAAAATACCAAAAACCTCATATCCCACAGAAAAAAAAATCAAGGATTATTTCCTCAAAGTAGAAACTACATACATTTCCATGTAAGTCCCTCTAGCACTATATCTGTCACATCTCATGTCTATGGGACTAAGTTTGTGAACATGCAATGTTTACTTACATGATGTGGAAAATAAAGTGTGTTTAATCCCTCTTCAGATATTGATTTCCAGAATGCCCATTGTAATTGATTTATTCTGGTTAGTTCAATCAATCTAATTAGTTTGAATTATCAAAGGCTATACTTTGGGATAACTAGTGAAATGCATTTCTTCTACTTTTTGGCCTGACTCGTGGTATGAAATATAAAGTTTCTCCAACACTGTAGCAGCTGACTTTCCCTCACCTTTCTATCTGTATGCTTCTTACATATTCAGCCGTTAGTAGTTTGTGTCTGCATCTGCTCATTTGTGCATTCAATGTCCTTTACCTGTGAAAAATTTAGCACTCAGTGAATTAAATTTTCAGGTAATAAGGAAAGATAAAAATTCAAACTGGGTTTTGTAAAAGTAGAATTTCAGAAACACCACACAATTTATTCCATGATCTTTAATTAAATCAGTGCTAGAAATGTTCGAGATGTTAATGAGCCCGGGTTTTTCTTATCTTTTATTTTGACCTTCAAATGAGACATTTATTCCTTAGAAATGCCATTAACAATGCAGATATGTGGAGGCACTCAATTTTGAATAAAATGTGTCAAAACGTAGTCTATTAATTGTCTTATTTCATTTAAAACTGATCCATTATGCTCAGTCTGAAGGAATAATAGATCATTATTCTTCAACATATCATCCTTTGTGGTTTTCTATTAGGATAATTTTAGAATAAAAATGTAGAACATCAACTTAGAAACCAAGTGACAATAGGAATGTAACTGATAGCCCACATCCTCCAGCACCCTATGTGGTATGATGTTCTTAAAGGAGGGGCACTTTCTAGAAAATGTGAGCTTGTAAATCAGAATTACTGCCCCCTCTGCCACTTTTTTTTAACAGAATATCACCGTGACTAAACAAAAATAATTTCCCAACAAAGTGAAATGCAAGCTTAGTGATTTTAATTTTATTAAACACTATGAAGACTATTCAATAGATATATTTATCTTTCCCTATTGTCTTAGTCAGGGTTTCTATTTCTGCACAAACATCACAACCATGTTGCAAGTTTAGGAGGAAAGGGTTTATTCAGCTTACTTCCACATTGCTGTTTATCACCAGAGGAAGTCAGGACTGGAACTCAAGCAGGTCAGGAAGCAGGAGCTGATGCAGAGGCCATGGAGAGATGTTTCTTACTGGCTTGCTTCTCTTGGCTTGCTCAGCCTGCTCTCTTATAGAACTCAAGACCCCAGAGATGGCACCACACACAAGGGGTCCTACCCCTTTGATCACTAATTGAGAAAATGCCCCAAAGCTGGATCTCATGGAGGCACTTCCCCAACTGAAACTCTCTTCTCTGTGATAACTGCAGCCTGTGTCAAGTTAACACACAAAACTAGCCAGTACAATTGAACCCTTGTCAACTTGACACACAAACACATTACTATTAAGCCTCAACCCTTATGTTTTTATTTATTTCTAAGATCTAAAGTCTCACAGTCTTTATATATTAAAAGTTTAATCAATTTAAAATGTCTAATATCTTTTAAAATTTAAAGTCTTTTAACTATGGGCTCTACTAAAATACATACTTTTTTCAAGAGGGAAAAATATCAGGGCACAGTCACAATCAAAAGCAAAACCAACCAGGATCCAACTCACTCACGATCTTCTGGGCTCCTCTAAGGGCTTGAGTCACCTCTCCAGCTCTGCCGTTTGTAGCACACATCTTGTTTTTTGGGCTCTAGATGCCTGTATTCCACTGCTTCTGCTGTTTTGGGTGGTCATTCATGGTACTAGCATCACCAAAACACTGTCATCCACTGTAACTAGGCTTCACCAATAGCCTCTCATAGGCTCTCTTCATGGTGCTAGGCCTCAACTTCTTTGCATGACCCCTTTAGTCCTGGGCCATCAATTGCAACTGAGGCTGCACCTTCACCAATGGTCTTCCATGGCCTCTCACTGTGTTAAGCCTCAGTTGCTCTTTAATACCCCTTTGTGCTGTCAAAACTACTACCACCTGGGTGACTCTTACACATTACCAAGTCCTGCTACAGTACAAAGTACAACCTTGGCTATCTCTAGAACACAACCTCTTTGTGCTCTCAGAAAACACTCCCCAGAAGATGTTACCTCAATGATGCTGGTCTCTTCTTAATCACTGATAATTTCTTAGCTCCAGTTAACCAGCATCAATAGTCCCAGTAATGCAAAGTTCTCTCTTTAGTAGTTCTGGTATCTTGTTTATCACAGCTGATACTTTAGCCCCAGCTAACCAGAACCACAGAATCTTCACAATTATAACAACATGGCCCTGATAAGAGTCTTTAATCTTCCCTCTGAAATTTTACAAGCCAGGCCTGCACTGTTCTCAACATGATCTTCCAAGCTCTTACAGAACATCCCACAGAGTTCTTAACAGCCAGTGGCTCTTCTAGCTCAAAGTACTCCCCAAAACATGGTCACAGGAATACCCCACTCCTGGTACCAATTTTCTTAGTCAGGGTTTCTATTTCTGCACAAACATCACGACCATGTTGCAAGTTGGGGAGGAAAGGGTTTATTCAGCTTACTTCCACATTGCTGTTTATCACCAGAGGAAGTCAGGACTGGAACTCAAGCAGGTCAGGAAGCAGGAGCTGATGCAGAGGCCATGGAGAGATGTTTCTTACTGGCTTGCTTCTCTTGGCTTGCTCAGCCTGCTCTCTTATAGAACTCAAGACCCCAGAGATGGCACCACACACAAGGGGTCCTACCCCTTTGGTCACTAATTGAGAAAATGCCCCATAGCTGGATCTCCTGGAGCCACTTCCCCAACTGAAACTCTCTTCTCTGTGATAACTGCAGACTGTGTCAAGTTGACACACAAAACTAGTCAGTACATCTATATTATTAATTTCATTCCTGACCTCATGTTTGAGGATTTGTGCAGATTTTGTGATAAAAATATGATATTTTCAAATGATAATTTTTATCCTTTTAAAAAACTTGCTTAGCTGAGGTGCTGTATAAGATACTGTGGAAATGATAGCCCGGGAATTAATCAGCAGGCAAATTAGTTAAAAGGCTAAGCTTTTTAGTATTTTAGTATATTGATAGCATCTGGGTCAATCTCAATGTAGGTAACTGGAAGCTGAGACAATGGTATGGCATCTGGAATCATCTTCTCTCTATAAAATTGTTGCTTTAAAACTTTTAACCAGTTTTCACATATTAAGCATGACTGTGAAATGGCTGCAGCAGGAATTCTGGAAACTACACACTCCCAAGGGATTGAGGACATTGGTATCTCCTACTGAACAGGCATTGCTTGTTCCCTTTGGAATATTCTTTCATTATTTAATGTGGTGGTTTGAATGAAAATGACCTCCATACACTCATAAGGAGTGACATTATTGTAGGGATGGCCTTGTAGTAAGTTCAACATTGTTGGAAGAAGTGTGTCACAAGTATGGACTTTCAGGTTTCAGAAGCTCAAGCCTCTTTCTCTCAGTGTCTCTTTCTCTTCCTGCAGTCTATAGATTTGGGTGTAGAACTTAGTTATCCTCCAGTGTGCCATGTCTGCCTGTGTGCCATCATGATTCCCACCAAAACAATAATGGTCAAAACCTCCTAATGAAATGTTTCCCTTTATAAGAGCTATCATGTTATGGTGTCTATTCACAGCAATCAAAGACTGATTAAGGCAGTTAAAGATCATGTGATGATAAACACAAAGTACCTGGGCATAGTTATATGGAGTTAAAGTTAATTGAGAGCAAACATTTCTGCCATGGTGCACATCAAAAATATAATCAAAATTTTTAATTGTTATGTAATTAATGCAATACATTCTGTGATAGTATATTACAGAGAATCCAAATTATACTAAAGTTTAAGATGAAGCTAAAAAAAATAAAGAAAAATGGCTGGTTTCTAAAACAAAATTTAAAATTTAATGGATATGATTTAAAAACAAAATTAAATGTAGGCTTCAAAAATAAGGGTATGACCTGATTTTAAAACACAAGATGTATCTTGAGATTGATTCAAAAAGGGTTGAAGATTTCAGCATGCCAACGCTATGGGTTTGAACTCAATTAAAGACAAAATATAAGGTCAAAATTTTTAAATTCTTGATTTTGTGAGTGTGCCTATTATAAACACTAGTGCTTTAAGTTGTCTTTACCTATTTCTTCTGGACCTAGACCTCAGTCATTATTCAAGGTCTGTTTATCTATCTATCTATCTATCTGTCTGTCTGTCTATCTATCTATCTATCTATCTATCTATCTATCTATCTATCTATCTTTCTGCCTATCTACTTATCTAATGTGGACTGAGGACATCTTTTTCTTCCCATACTAAAATTAAAAGACTATCCTTTTATTATAAAATAAATGGATAATTTAGATTACGAAGTAAAACAAGATACATGTGTTTACATTTAAATTTTAAAAAATTTTATTAAGCAATTCTTAACTATTGTTTCCATAGAAATTTTTTCAAATTTGATTGATATGTCCTTAATAGTAAACAAATTGCCCACCAGGAATTTTCCCCACAGCAATGCTTAAGTTCTGGCTACTTATATGGTGCTATTTTATGTAGTAAACATAGCCACACTAAAGATACATGGCCAAATGATTGTGTAGTCTATTAATTTGTATGAATATTTTTAAAAATCTCTCAAAAGTTTATATATTAAAAGCTTTGTAACCTCTACAATAGTTCTACCTTATTTGTTTATTTATTTATTTATTTATTTATTTATTTCCACTCCTAATTTTATTCCCCCTCCACCTTCCACACTCCCACAGATCCACATCCCATACCTCTTCCCCACCCCTGTCTCCAAGTGGATGTCCTCACCCCCCATCCAACCTGATCTCTAAACTCCTTTGGTCCTCCAGTCTCTCCAGGGTTAGGTGCATCATCTCTGAATGAACACAGACCCAGCAGTCCTCTACTGTAGGTGTGTTGGGGGCCTCATATCAGCTGGTGTATGCTGTCTGTTTCATGGTCCAGTGTTTGAGAGATTCTGGGATCCAGATTATTCGAGACTGCTGGCCCTCCTGAAGGATCTCCCTGCTCCTCAGCTTCTTTTCAGTCTTTCCCTAGTTCAACAGGGGTCACTTGCTTCTGTCCATTGGTTGGGTGGAAATATTTTCCTCTGACTCTTTCAACTGCTTGTTGGGTCTTCTGGAGTGCAGTCATGTTAGATTCACTTTTGTGAGTGTTCCATAGCCTCAGTAAAATTGTCAGGGCTTGATACCACCCCTTGAGCTGTATCTCTCCTTGAGCCTGTCTCTGGAAATTTTTTTCCTTAGGCACCTCTCCATTACCATCCCTGTAATACTTTCAGACAGTAACAATTATGGGTCAGAGTTATAACTGTAGGATGCGCCCTCCTCCCTCATTTAATGCCCTGTCTTCCTGTTGGAGGTGGACTCTATAAGTTCTATCTCCCTACTGTCTGGAATTTCATCTAAGGTCACTTGCTTTGAGTCCTGAGAGTCTCTCACCTCCCAGGTATCCAGTGTGTTTTGGGACCTCTCCCCAAACTCCTACCTCCTTAGGTTGTATGTTTCCTATCTTTCTGCTGGCCCTCAGGGCTTTAGTCCTTTTCCCTCACCCAATACCAGTTCAGGTTCCTCTGTCCCCCTACTCACCCCTCAGTCCACTTCCCCCTCCCAGGTCCACTTCCACCCCCCAGTCTACTTTCCCTCCCAGGTCCCTCCTTCCCTCCTCACTTGTGATTGCTTTCTCCTCTCTCCCAAGTGGGACTAAGGCATCCTCACTTAGGCACTTCAGCTTGTTGACATTTTGAGTCCTGTGAACTGTATATTGGATATTCTGTATTTTTTTCTGGTTATTATTCATTGATAAGTGAGTACATACAATGTATATCCTCTTGTGTCTGAGTTAACTTACTCAGAATGATATTTTCGAGTTCCATCCATTTGCCTGCAAAACTTAGGATGTTCTCCTTCTTAATGATTGAGAAGTATTCCATTGTGTAAATGAACCACATTTTCTGTATCTACTTTTCTGTAGTAGGACATCTCCATTGTTTCCAGGTTCTGGCTATCACAAATAGAGCTGCTGTGAACATAGTAGAACAAATGATCCTGTAGAAAATGGAGAGATTTCTCATGCTCATGGATTGGCAGAATTAATATAGTAAAAATGGCCATCCTACGAAAGGCAATCTATAGATTCAAAGCAATCCTCATCAAAATCACACCAGAATTCTTTAAGGACATGGAAAGAGCAATTCTCAAATTCATCTGGAAAGGCAAAAAAAGAAAAACAAAAAACAAAAAACCTCCCCCAAAACAAAACAAAACAAAAAAATGGAATAGCATAAACGATTCTTAACAATAAAAGAATAGCTGAATCCCTGACCTCAAGACTTACTACAGAGCAATAGTGATAAAAACTTCATAGTATTGGTACAGAAACAGACACGTTGATCAGTGGAATAGAATTGAAGACTACAAAATAAAACCATACACTTAAGGTCCCTCGATCTTTGACCAAGATGCCTGTCTTAGTCAGGGTTTCTATTCCTGCACAAACATCATGACCAAGAAGCAAGTTGGGGAGGAAAGGGCTTATTGAGCTTACTTCCACATGGCTGTTGATCACCAGAGGAAGTCAGGACTGGAACTCAAGCAGGGCAGGAAACAGGAGCTGATGCAGAGGCCATGGAGAGATGTTCCTTGCTGGCTTGCTTCTCCTGGCTTGCTCAGCCTGCTCTCTTATAGAACCCAAGGTTTCCAGCCCAGGGATGGCACTCACCCCTTTGATCACAAATTGAGAAAATGCCCCACAGTTGGATCTCATGGAAGCATTTCCCCAACTGAAGCTCACTTCTCTGTGATAACTCCAGCCTGTGTCAAGTTGACACACAAAACTAACCAGTACAATTGACCCCTTGTCAACTTGACACGCAAACACATCACTATTAAGCCTCAACTCTTATGTTCTTATTCATCCCCAAGATCTAAAGTCCCACAGTCTTTACATATTAAAAGTTCAATCAATTTAAAATGTCCAATATCTTTTAAAATTCAAAGTCTCTTAACTGTGGGCTCCACTAAAATACATTCTTCCTTCAAGAGGGAAAAATATCAGGGCACAGTCACAATCAAAAGCAAAACCAATGTCTGGGATCCAACTCATGATCTTCTGGGCTCCTCCAAGGGCTTTGGTCACTTCTCCAGCTCTGTCCTTTGTAGGGCACATCTTTATCTTCTGGGCTCCAGATGCCTGTACTCCATTGCTGCTGCTGTCCTTGGTGGTCACTGTATGGTACTGGCATTCCCAAAACACTGCTGTAACTAGGCTTTACCAGTAGCCTCTCATAGACTGTCTTCACGGTGCCAAGCCTCAACTCCTTTGCATGACACCTTCAGTCCTGGGCCATCAATTGCAACTGAGGCTGCACCTTCACCAATGGCCTTCCATAGCCTCTCACTGTGCTAAGCCTCAGGTGCTCTTCAAGACTCCTTCATGCTGTCAAAAGCAGTACCACCTGGGTGACTCTTACACATTACCAAGTCCTGCTGCAGCACAAAGTACAACCTTGGCTATCTCTGGAACAGAGCCTCTTTGTGCTCTCAGAAAACACTCCCCAGAAGATGTTACCTCAATGATGCTGGTCTCTTCTTAATCACTGATAATTTCTTAGCTCCAGTTAACCAGCATCAATAGTCCCAGTAATGCAAAGTTCTCTCTTTAGTAGTTCTGGTATCTTGTTAATAGCAGCTGATACTTCAGCCCCAGCTAACCAGAACCACAGAATCTTCACAATCAAAACAACATGGCCCTGATAAGAGTCTTTAATCTTCCCTCTGAAATTTCACAAGCCAGGCCTCCATCTCTGCACTGTTCTCAACAAGATCTTCCAAGCTCCCACAGACATTCCACAGAGTTCTTAACAGTGGCTCTTCTAGCTCAAAGTTCCAAAGTCCTTCTACAGTCCTCCCCAAAATATGGTCAGGTTGTCACAGGAATACCCCACTATGCTGGTACCAATTTGTCTTAGTTAGGGTTTCTATTCCTGCACAAACATCATGACCATGAAGCAAGTTGGGGAAGAAAGGGTTTATTGAGCTTACTTCCACATGGCTGTTGATCACCAGAGGAAGTCAGGACTGGAACTCAAGCAGGGCAGGAAGCAGGAGCTGATGCAGAGGCCATGGAGAGATGTTCCTTGCTGGCTTGCTTCTCCTGGCTTGCTCAGCCTGCTCTCTTATAGAACCCAAGGTTTCCAGCCCAGGGATGGCACTCTCCCCTTTGATCACTAATTGAGAAAATGCCCCACAGCTGGATCTCATGGAGGCATTTCCCCAACTGAAGCTCACTTCTCTGTGATAACTCCAGCCTGTGTCAAGTTGACACACAAAACTAGCCAGTACAATGCCAAAAAAAAAATACAATGAAAAAAAAAACATCTTCAATAAATAGTGCTGGTCTAACTGGCTGTCTGAATGTAGAAGAATGAGAATAGACCCATATTTGTCACATGTACAAAGCTCAAGTCAAAGTGGGTTAAGGACCTCAACATAAAACCAGATACACTGAATCTAATAGAAGAGAAAGTAAGAAAGAACCATGAACTCATTGGCACAGGGGGAGATTTTCTAAACAGAACTGTAATAGCTTATGCTCTAAGATCAAGAATTGATAAAGGAGACTTCATAAAACTGGAAAGCTTCTGTAAGGCAAAGGACATAGTCAATAAGACAAATTGGCAACCTACATATTGGGAAAAAATCTTCACTAATCCCATATCCAGTAGAGGGCTAATATCCAAAATACACAAAGAGTTCAAGAAGTTAATCACCAGAAAAAAAAAAAAAAAACAACAAACAACTCAATCAAAACATGAGGTACAGAACTTAACTGAGACTTCACAGTTGAGAAATCTTGTAAGGCTGAGAAGCACCTAAAGAAATGTTCCAAGTCCTTAGTGATCAGAGAAATGCAAATCAAAACAACTATGAGATTCTGCCTTAAACCAATCAAAATGACTAAGATCAGATCCTCAGGTGACAATACATATTGGAGAGAATGTAGAGAAAAAAGGATCACTCCTCCATTGCTGATGGGTATGAAAACTGGCAAAACAACTCTGGAAATCAATCTGGAGGATCCTCAGAAAATTGGAAATAGATCTACCTGAAGACGGGAATATACCCAAAAGATGCCCCACCCATGCCACAGAGGCACTTCTTTCATAGCAGCCTTATTTGTGATAGCCAGAGCTGGAAACAAACTAGATGTCCCATGACAGAAGAATGGATACACAAAATGTGGTTCATTTACATAATGGAATACTACTCAGTTATTAAGAATGAGGACAACCCGAGTTTTGCAGGCAAATGGATGCAACTAGTAAATATCATCCTGGAGTGAGGTAACTCAGGCCCAAAGGGACATGCATGATATATACTCACTAATAAGTGGATAGTATTCAAAAAACAACTTTAAAATAGTACAGAATACTCAAGATACAGTCCATAGAACTCAAAAAGTTCAACAAGCTGAAGTTCCCAAGTGAGGATGCCTCAGTCCCATTTGGAAAAGTGAAGAAAGCAATCTCAAGTGGGGAGGGAGGGAGGGACCTGGGAGGGAAAGTGGATAGGGGGAGTTGGAGGGAGAGGGGAACTTGATCTGGTATTGGGTAAGGGAAAAGGACTGAAGCTGTGAGGGCTGGCAAAAAGAATGGAAACAGGCAACCTTGGGAGATAGGAGGTTTCTGGAACCCTCTAGAATGCACTGGATACCTGGGAGGTGAGAGACTCTCAGGACTCAAAGGGAGAGATCTTAGATGAAATGCCAGACAGTAGGGGGAGGGAACTTATAGAGCCCACTTCCAGCAGGAAGACAGGATATCAAATGAGGGATAGGGTGGCATAATCATCCCACAGTTACAACTCTGACCCATAATTGTTCCTGTCTGAAAGAATTACAGGGATGGAAATGGAGAGAAGCCTGAGGAAAAGAAGGTCCAGTGACAGAATCAAAGTGGGATCCAGCTCAAGGGGAGGTGCTAGGGCCTGACAATTTTACTGAGGCTATGTAGCACTCACAAAAAGGGACCTAGCATGACTCCACTCCAGAAGACCCAACAAGCAGCTGAGTCAGAGGCAGGTATTTGTACTCAACCAATGGACAGAAGCATCTGACCCCTGTTGTTGAATTAGGGAAAAAATGAAAGAAGCTGAGGAGCAGGGAGATCCTTCAGGAGGGCCAGCAGTCTTAATTAATCTGGATCCCAGACATCTCTCAAACACTGGACCATGAAACAGACAGCATACACCAGCTGATATGAGGCCCTCAACACACCTACAGTAGAGGACTGCTGGATCTGTGTTCATTCAGAGATGATGAACTAACCCTCAAGAGACTGGAGGCTCAGGGAGTTTAGAGAGCAGATGGGTTGGGCATGGGGATATCCACATGAAGAAAGGGGAGTGGGGAGGAGATATGGGATGTGGAATAGTTGGAGGGTGGACAGGAGGGTGGAATAAAATACAGAATGTAAAAAAATAAATTAATTAGTAAAAAAGAAAAAAGAAAGAATCAAAACAAAATTGAAACAATTCCTTGCATCCTATGTGAAAACCATGGATTAAAGCATGGTCTAAAAAATAAAGGAATAGCAAAAAATTGTACAAACACATGTTTACTGAATAGGTTAGCAGTAGATGAAAAGTCCATCAAGAAAAAAATCAAGAAGGGTTTTGAAGACTTTTAGATGCTAAATAAAAATTAAGAATCAATATTCTCAATAACGGAAGAAATGGAGACAATCCAGAGTGGCAAATTGATAGCACCACTTACATATATTAAAAAAGAAATAAAATTGAGAATCCATATTTTGATACAGTAACAACATGTTTGACAGCTCTAGAAAAATCAAAAGAAGTTATAAAATAATGAGACTACATAGGAAGAAATAATAAAATAAGGGCCTGAAATGCATTGAATAGTAGCAATATGAATAAAAATACAAAATTAATGAAAAAAGAGTTCATTCTTTGAGAAAATCAACATGATTGACAAAATATTACCTAAGTTAACCAAAAGGCAAAGAGAGATGAACAAAATTGGAGATGAAAAGGGAAACATTAGAAGACACTGAGGACATTCAAAGACTCCTTAGAGGATACTCTAAAATACTGTATTCTACCAAACTAAACAATCTAAACAAAATGGAAAAAATTCTGATAGATATAAATAACAAAATTAAAACAACATGAAATAAAAAATTAAACATTTACACAATCCCATATGAAATAACAGTAACAATTAAAAGATTCTCAAATAAGAAATATGAAGAAAAAGTCCAGAGTCAATTGGATTAAGTATCACATTATAGCAAACTTTAACAGAAGAGATATCACAGCAACACATTTTACATTACTTCACTAAATAGAAATGGAAAATTTTAAGATTATTTTTACAAGTTCAGTATAGCCCTGTTACCAAAACTATATAAAGTCTAAACCAAAAAGTTATAGATCAATGTTGTTTATGAACATAGATGCAAAAAAGTCAATGAAACACTTGTAAATCAGTTTATGACATTATTTGCTATATTGTCCTTAAGTACACACCTAAAGCGTCCCTAAAAGACACGATACCTTACTGAAGGATTACATATTTATCAATGTCCCTTGCTGCTCTGTTCAGAACAGCCAGAAATTGGAAACAACCTCGAGATCCATCAACTGATAAGTGGATAATGAAAATGTGGCACATTTTACAATCAAATTTTATTAAGCTGTTAAGAAAAGTAAAATTTGCAGGTAAATTTAATGGAGCTATAAAAAAAAATCATGGAGGATGAGGTAACCCAAACTACCAAATACAAATATTATATGTTTTGTGTTTCTTATATAAGTGGATGTTAGTTTTTAAACTTTAGATATATTTGTTTCATACTGAATGTCCAGAGATTTTAGGTATCAAGCAGGCAAGCAGAGTTAGAAGGAGGGGTTCTCCAAGTAATGTTTTAAAGAGATAAAGTGGACATTTTAGTAGGAGGAACCAATGCAGAAGGGGATAGAAGGATATAGTACAGGAAAGAATATGAGGAATGAAAACACTAATGATGGTTTAAAAGACATGTAAACATACAACTACACAGCTCCCTGAAATATGTAAATATGAGATTTTTAAATGTAGTCACTCTGAATGGGGGATTATGCTACAAATAACTTATATCATGAAGTAACACATCCAATGATAGGAATAGGTTACATCTTGCTGAACTGTTGGCTAAAGGGATCTGACAGACTCCTTCAAATACCAAGGGCTACTTCCAAGGCTATGATCCTGATGTTAAGGCTCTAGTCCTGCAGATACTGCCTACATCTGTCATTGATTATGAATAAATCAAGTTGGTTCTCAATAAGAATCTTCAGCTTCCATACTAGCATTTTTGGTGGTAGGGGTATTTTGTATGCACTAGATGAGAAAAGAAAACATAAATTTTATATTTCTATAAAACTTGTGACTTATAACAGAAACCTCCCTGCAAGACATACTGGTAAAATGATAGTACAAATGTTACTGAGGTAAGCAACCACTTTATGACTAGAACTAAGAGTAATGGGCATGATATAGAATCCATGCTTGACCCTTTATTGTTAATGTGCCCAAGAGTCTAAAACAAGAATGATCATGAGGCTAAGAGAAAATCCATTCCTCTTACTCAGCCAAAGAAACATAAAAATAAACTGAATCCCAATGAAATATTGATATATCTGCAGAATACATGATCATTCAAACCTCACCTGAAAATTATTGTCTTTCCAGAGATGGGAATGAACATAGATAACCACAACTGATTAATGTCCAGGGTTTGAGGGACTTTGCAGAACTCAACTCTAAAAGAGAAGTTGTCAAACATTTCCTGTCATGTCTCAGAGCCCCCTAAGGTAGATGAGATAGAACATTTATTAAAATCCCAGTTTGTAGATGATCCCACGGAACAGGTATCATTGAGACACAACAGTGTTTGTCCACATATGAACTCAGAGGCCATGATATTACATAGAAGATGTGCATAGGCTTAAAAAGGACAAAGTCCGAACACTGAGAAAGGGAACAAAAATCCCACACCTAATCAAGAAGTTTCTTTGTACATGATACTTCCTGGGAAAGGGAAAATCAGTTTTCTACAAAGGAGTGTCACTGGGGATATGAAGCACATTTGAGGCCAGAGTTCAAGACCTAGAGTAGTTGGACAACATAAAATTTCTTCCATGTTATTTCTGTGTGTTTTGTTTTGTTAATTTTTTTTTTTTTTTGGTTTTCTTTTCTCTTTCTCATTTTGTTTGTTTGCCCCATTTGTGGGCTTATTTGTTGTTAATTTTATTTTTACTTAGTTTTTGCTTTGTTTGAGAGAGAAAGAGAGAGGAGAGAGAAGGAGAGAGAGAAGGAAGGAAAGAGGGAGGGCAAAAAAGGGAGGAAGAGGAGAGAGAGAGACAGAGAGAGAGAAACAGAGAGAGAGAGAGAGAGAGAGAGAGAGAGAGAGAGAGAGAGAGAGA
>JADRCD010232556.1:0-60043 GCA_019843815.1 Montemys delectorum
TATATATATATCACATTTTATGTATGTGTCTCTCAGACCCGAAAATTCCCCACATTATAAGACATTTTTCAGAGCAAGTGAGAAATGAAAGTGGCAATGAAGGAGTTAATCTCTGCTGGAAGCCTACAGGAATGTTTATCAACCCTGGCACAGGCCTCCTTTCTCCCTTTTGGTGAGTTAAGTCCAGCTCTGCTTTGTTCAACGCTGCCCATTTGAAGAGCGCTTAGCCCTGACCTTCTGCCAGAGAGACTGATGACAAGGACAGTTTGCACTAACCTTGACATTCACCAGGGTAAATGGCTTTTTCCACAAGTAGTCAGCAAACAGGGAAAGCCAGTGAAGAGCTAATGAATCTGCACCTGAGAGAGCCTGAACAACAATTGTGCTTTTAAAGAAGCGCAGGCCTTGGAAGGTGCAACCCATCTGGTATGCAAAGGGTTAGGGGAAACTTACCCCTTTAGTCGATGTGGTTTGAAAATGAATATATATAAACAAACCCTGGCCTTAAAATCTGCCCTAATGGGTACTTTGTAAGTTTATCATTCCAGTCTATACTGCCTCAAGATGAGGTAAGGTGCATCATTTTGTAGTACTCAAGGGAGGCAGAGCTATGTTGCAGTCACTGAGATGTCAAGGGATATTTTCTCAGACAATACTCATGTCATTCTACATAAACTGAGAATCTTTCTTTAAGTCCTTGACCTTATCATCTCTACCATGTGTACTAAGAAGAAATTCCCATAAAGCAATTCAGAAACTTTCCTTTGTAGACAATTAGAGAAAGTAATTTCCCCCATGAGATTCCTATGATGACATATAAATCCTACAAGGTTAACTTAAAGAAAGGCATCCTCGGACACTTTTCATCTGAATACCCACCAGTTCTCTATGGTCCCCTATCTTTGATATTGGCTATCCTGTTTTAATAAAGTTCAACCATTATAGCCCTTTCCACTGTAGTTAGTTGTTATCCTTCCCACAGGTTTACCAGATCTGTCTTTTATTTTGAGTTTGTGTACATTGAGTCTTTTTAGATTTATGGTAAGGAATGAAGAAGAAATGAGTCGTATTTTTAACCTGCCAAATCTTGCTCAATTCTAAAATATTTAATGAAAGTTCTTTAATTTGTTATTTTTAGGTATTATCCTTAGATTAGATCTGGAGAAAAATATATAAATTTTAAGAATGCAATGGAAAACATTTTTACTAAGAGGTACATCCCTGAGATATATCCATGAGACCACCTCTCAAATCAGTACACAGGAAGCTTTGCTGACTCCTGTCCGTATAACTTTCCTCCCTATGAAATATCAACTACATTGTAACTCTTGTGGTAAAAGATTCATGTTAAGATTTCTATGGTAAATAAATGTATTATCTAATGATGAATTCATTTACTTTTATTATGTAATGTTGAATTCATTTACTTGTTAAATGTGTACAATTTGTTCACATTTATTCATCTCAAACTTTATTGTAGAATGTCTAAATCGTTTCATTTTTAAGTTATTGTTTATTGTTAATAAAAATTCTGCTGTGTACAATTTTGCAGTTGTATACATTTCTACTGAGGGTAAATTTGCCAGATCAAAGTCAATGCATATTTTTTTCTTGAAGAGATTTTTTCAATTTTTCCCCAACGTCCTGGAAATTATTTTAATATGTCACCCTCTTTTTAATTACATACTAAGTTTAAACACCCTGTTACTACTATTTAAATATTTCAAATTTTTCATTGTGTTTGTATATGTAGTGTGTGTGTGTGTGTGAGAGAGAGAGAGACAGACAGAGACAGAGAGACAGAGAGAGAAAGAGAGAAGAGAAAGAGAGAGAGAGACTGGGGAAAAGAGAGAGAAGGGGGAGGGAGGAGGGAGAGTGCACAAGAGCTTTGTGTGGGGCACTTGTGTAGACCAGACTAGGAGCTGAGCTTGGGACCTCTCCAAGAGCAGCATGTGCTGTTAGTCACTAAACTATCTCTCTGGCCCATCTTTATTAGTATTTTTAGAGTTTAGTCTAGATATTACAATATGACCACTTGATAATGATTTAATAGAAATTAATATTTTTTAGGGAGAAATGGTAGCACATACTGAGAAGCTGACATGAGAAGAATACAAGCTAGTTTTAAATCTTTCTAAAATAAGAAGGATGGGGGAGCAACAAGCAAGCAAGCAAGCAAAAAAAGCTGTACTCCAAATTCCATCACAATATAAGGGTTAACTTAACCCAGCCTTTCTCCCCAAATACATAGTAGTATGGCTTTTAATTCTGTCTACAGTCTAAACTCCTCAACAGAAACTTTAAAATGCTATTTGTTTAGTATTTCCTTCTCTGAATACCCCCATTCATTTTTTTTCTTCTTAATATTTATTTATTTATTTATTTATTTATAGTTTATTTTTTGATTGGATATTTTTTATTTACATTTCAAATATTTTACCCTTTCCAGGAAACTCAAAGGACTGAGAAGCACCTAAAGAAATGTTCAATATCCTTAGTCATCAGGGAAATTCAAATCAAAACAACCCTGAGATTCCATCTCACACCAGTCAGAATGGCTAAGATCAAAAACTCAGTTGACAGCAGATGCTGGCGAGGATGTGGAGAAAGAACACTCCTCCACTGCTGGTGGGATTGCAAGTTGGTACAACCATTCTGGAAATCAGTCTGGCAGTTTCTCAGAAAATTTGACATAGTACTACCTGAGGATCCAGCTATACAAGTCCTGGGCATATACCCAGAAGATGCTCCAACATGTAATAAGGACACATGTTCTACTGTGTTCATCGCTGCCATACTTATAATAGCCAGAAGCTGGAAAGAACCCAGATGTCCCTCAACGGAGGAATGAATACAGAAAATGTGGTACATTTACACAATGGAATAGCACCATTCATTCTCTTTTTTTTTTCTTTATTTTATTAGATATTTTCTTTATTTATGTGTCATATGATTTCTCCTTTCCCAGTTTTCCCTCCAAAAAACAAACCAAAAAACAACAAGAACAAACCCCTGTTCCCCCACCCCTCCTGCTTACCACCCCACCCTCTCCTACTTACTGGCCATGAGAGGCTCTGACAGTACCCACCATTCATTCTTAAGCCTTCAGAACCATCTTCCAGCCCCCTGTAAACAACTTAATAATTGTTTTGTTATAGCTCTGTGAGTAAATGTCTTTTCCAGTTTCTGATAGCCTGAAAACATGTCATACTGCTTATATTTAAAAGAAATATTTACTAGATGTGATAGCTATTCTCATTATTCAACTTGACTACATCTGGGATTAACTAAACCCAAGTAGCTAGGCACACCTTTGAGGTGAAGGACTTTACTTGGCTAAATTATTTGAAGTAGGAAGATCCAATTTTAATCCTAATCTTTTGTGGTGGAAAGATCTACTTCAAGTCTGGTCCACCCCTCTGATGGCAGCCTATAAAAATGACAAAAAAAGAGAAAGCTTTTGTTTTGGGCCTGCTTGGCTTTGCTCTCACTGGGAAGTCAGTCCATTCCTGCACTCGAATTGGAGCCTACTTAGGGATTCTTACAAGGGACCCTCTAGAGAACCCTTACTGATAGAGCAGACTTAGAAATACAGTTCCCTGTTTGCTCTCAGTACCTGCAGATTGCACTGAATTGCTCTTTGGGTTTTATCATTTCTATTCAGAAGTCAAGAGTAAATTTTCTTATTGCTCCTTTGATAATAATTATCTATAAACCAGAGTGTCTGCCTCTTTCTGTCTCTTAGATACTTCCTTTTTCATTACTATAAGAAGTTTCACCATGTTATACTAGGAATTTTTCTGTCAATTTGCCTTACATCTAAATAATATTTTATTTGTTTCTGTTACCGGCTCCCCGCTCTTTAATTTTGACATGTGTTAAATATTTTCTATTGTTTATATCAGGAAAGTTCTATGCATTTAAACATGCCTTACCTCATCTGGGTATTTGCCTTTCAGCTACTGTATCCCCCACATAGTGAATCAGTTTTTCATTTTACTTCATTATCAAAAGTCTAAACAGGATACATTATATTTTATTATTTTAGGGAGCCACCTACTAATATGTTTGAAAAAGCTATATTTCTTGTTTTGATAAAAAAAAAAAAACCCTTAAGCTTTCATTGTAACATTTGAATCATTTCTATGTCTACTCAACTCTCACCTTTTGGTTTTTAATCATTTGATCATATCAGTTAATATGCCCAGTTATATTTACTGGCAATGTAGTTGCATAGAAAAATCACAGAGGTTCTTATGTAATTGTCTTCCAAACATACATTTCTTTTGACATTCATCAGTATATGACTAGAGTTCTTTGAAATCAGATTGTTTGGGGAGAAATTCCTGAATTTCTGTTCTTTAGAAGGGTGCTCAATTCCCCTTGAGGGTTCTCAAGTAAAAGGTGTCATTTACCATAGGGTTACTCTGAATTCTGGTTGATCTTTTGTTTTTGTTGTGTGAGCACCATGTAATTGTTGGTACCTTTGTTAGTCATCTAATATTTGACTTACTCAACTCTTGCCATTTTTAGGTTTTTAATTGGTAAAATGTTAAGGGCAAGAACAAGTTGAAATGCTCAACGTTGTCCCACATGCCTGTGTTTTCTCTGGTACGGAACCTGGCTGCTTTGGTAGAAGTAAAATCCAGACACTACTTCTTGTGCATCTCAGGCATGGAAGGCTCTGATTAGGGTATCCCTCTGCTTTCCTTGGCCTGGAGTCAAAAGCAGAGCCCTGTTGCTGCCCCTCATGTGGCCATTTCCCTTCCACACCCGTGACTTTTGAAGACTTTGGGCACCAACACTTCTTTCAACTAAGTATATTTTATTGTTTTATGGTGTTTCGGCTCTCTGTGGGAAAGTTGGGCTGATAGTATATTGTTCTTATGTAGATAATAATTAGTTTTTGCAAAATTATGTAAAAATAAGTTTAAGTCTTTGACGACTTTTCATGGTTGTTGACTTGACTGCATTTGGAATGAACTACAATGAAACAAACAAACAAACAAACAGAAATGGAGAGCACACCTATGACTACAGATCTTGAGGCTGGAAGACACAGGCTTCTGACCCAGACCTTGATGTGGGATGATACATGTTTTGATCTACATATTTAGGCATAGTGGCCAAGATAATCTTAGGCTGAGGCAAGGCAGAACATTCTTTTAATCCCAGGAGACAGAGGCCAGTAGATCTCTAAGTTCAAGGTAAGACTGGAATAGAGCAAGTTCCAATCCAGGTGTGGTTGTACACACTCTTAATCTGGCCTTCCCTTATGCTTGAGGCCTATGTAAGGTCAATGAAAGAAGGAAGATTCATTCTTCTTCACCTGTTTGCACGTACTTGCTAGCACATCTGTTGGAACTTACTTCTTCAGGATTCAGCTTATCCAGAAGGTCAGTTGAAACACTGACGAATACAACTCCCTTATAATGAAACTTAGGAGCTACTTGTGAAAGAAATCGAGGACACTAGGGTTGTAAGGCTTCCATGTGAATGTATCAGTAGAATGATATTTCTAAAATGTTTCTACTATCAGAATCAAGTTGCAGATTCAATGCAATCTTCACCAAAATATCAATAGCATTCTTGACAGAAGTAGAAGAAACCCTAAAATTCACATAGAAGCCTCAAGTGCAAAAAAAAATATTCTTGAGGGAGAAAAAAAAACAACCATCAAAACTAGAATAATCATATTATCTATATTTTTGACATAGAACAGAACCATATCATACAGTTAAAAAGTCAGCATATGTTATTATCATAAAAACTAGACACATTGACCAGGAGTACAGAATAAAGACTCCTGAAGGTACTTGCTCCCCTTAGCCTTGTTTGTCAACATGGAATGTGAGATTCATGTGAGAAGATAGCGTATATTGAAAAATTGCCTACACCAGCATGCTCTGTGGGGATTATCTTGATTAACTGATGACCAGACTGCTTGGGTGGTAGCAGAGAGGAGTGAGCCAACCTAACTCCATGACAGGTTGTACCTGGTTTACGAAACCAGGTACAAGTTACTGTCTGTTTCCTAGGACTTAGCGTTCCCCAAACTCTCCAAGGCCCCAGCCAATTTCAGAGTTACCTATATCCCTAGACTTAGTTAATCAAGGTAAAGGTTACCTACTCCTATATGGAATTCTCCTAGACCTGCATAAAAGGGAGTTCTGCAAGTCCCTCAGAGGGTCTCAATTTTGATATGGAGTACCCCAACATGCTAGTAATTTCAGCAGAATAAACGCTCTTTGCCATTGTTTACTATTTGTGTCTGGGGTATCATTCTTATGAGATTTACAGACCCTAACACCGTCTCAGGGCAGATTGTAATGATATATACATACATACATACATACATACATACATACATACATACATACACAAACACACACACACACACACACACACACACACACACACACACACACATATATATATATATATATATATATATATATATATATATATATATATATATATGCATACCCTTTTGGTGTGAGTCAGAGAGCAAGCCAGCAAGTAACATGGTCCCTTGCCTCTAAGTTCCTGCCTGTTGTAACCTGGGAGTTGTAAGTGGAATAAACCCTTTCTTCTCCTAAGTTGTTTTGAGTGACAGTATTTGTCACAGTAGCAGAAAAGAAATGAAAAGAGCCACATATCTATTGCTAATAGCTCCTTAATAAAGTAGCCAAAATATGCTAGAGAAAGGATGGCCTCTTTAACAAATATATTTGAACATAGATAGTTGCATATAGAAGATTGAAATTTGACTATTCTTATTATGTACAAAAATCAGTTCAAATTGAACAAAGGCCTTAACTTCTAGGGGTAAATTCTTCAAATTAATTAGTATAGGCATGATTTTCTGGATAGGTCTCTCTAACATTTTCTGGATAGGAAATAAAACCAAAATTTGATAAATAAGATTACATCAAACAAAAAACGGAAAATAACAAAGAGACCATTTACAAAATGGGAGAATATGTTATCTGGCTACTCATCCAACACAGGGTTAATATTCAGAATATATAAAGAATGTGTGTGTGTGTGTGTGTGTGTGTGTGTGTGCATGTGTTATAAAATTAACAGATGTTATAAAAGAAAAACTGCAAAATTAAAAAAAGCCAAATCTGGAGTATGATTGTGTACTATAAGTAGAAATGTGATTTCAGACAGCCATTATGGAAAGCTATGAAGCTTCCTCAAAATAGGAGTACCATACCATCCTGCTGTCTCATCTGTGGGTTATAATCCAGATGGAATGAGGTCACCATGCAAAAGAAAAACCTGTAATGCAAAAAATACATATTATATTATACACACATGTAAACATACATATGTATACACACAATAGAGTATTATTCATACCCAAAAGATAAAATCTTGACATTTGATGGGAGTAGAGGGCATCATGTTTATTTAAACATAGGTAAGAAAAACATTTCTGCCCTCATAGAGGGAAACAAACCCAAGTTGATCTCAAGTAAATTCAAAGAGGAATTCTTTGAGAATGGGAAGGTTATCTGGGTGGCAGTGAGGAGAGAAGAACGTGTAGACATAATTAATGCACAGTGAATGCAAAATCACAGTAGATTCCCTTATTTTGTAAATTAGTATGTGGTGGTGACGACGTATGGTGAGTAGTTATTTCACAGAGGACTTGCAAGATGCATACATTTGTGATTCTGGGGCTTTATTTCTTAGGATGATACAGGTGAAACTTCATGCTATTGTGGGTATCCCTGGTAACTTATAGCTGTTTCTGAGTGCTGTAGTTAGGGCTTCCAAGCTGCAGATGAAATGTGTGTGTGTGTGTGTGTGTGTGTGTGTGTGTGTGTGTGTGTGTGTGGTGTCTGACAATTCTGAGGCATCCGTTCCCCATTTGGGGCTTGTGGTCACTCCGTCCAGGCTGTAGCTTCAGTACCCCTTGTCTTGTGTCTATAAGTTTTCTCTACTCCAGTGGCTGCTCTGATACTTCAGTATTGGAATGATCATTAGATGTAAAAAAAGAAAAAGAAAAAAAGAAAACAACAACAATAACAACAACAACAACAACAATAAAACTCCTGAAGTGCACCTTGCTCCTTGCTCATCAGCATGTAAACACTCCTATCTAGTAATTTTGTCTTTCTTTTGCCAACCCTACTGAATGAAGAGGAACTAATCTCCTATATTCTGGTGTGACCCAGATCTAGACCTTCCAGGGTATGGCCAGGGAGCAGAGCTAGTGACTCTGCTCAATTTGATATTTTTCAAGTACGCCTCCACCGTATCCTCAACTTAGTCCCCAGAAGGTAGGTTGCTTCAGGACAGGGAGTTTATTTAGCTTCTTTTTTCCAAAGTTAAACCTTGACTGATGGTCTATACCTTGTTATTTCTGTTTCCTCAAGGCTTTCAAAGTTCAAAACTAAGAAAACACTCATAGATTTCCTACTGTCAGATCTCTACCCTGAGGCAGAATTACAGAAGGATCTAGGCTACCATTTGATTCATAGAAAACTTGAGGGGGTACTGTAGTGATAGAGCAATCTCACACAAAATGTGTTTCTTCAATTAGAAATCTAGACATACTCCCAAGGTGATGATTCTAAATATACTGTAAGTAGCTGCTTCATTTTCTGGGATGTTATTGCATTAGGTTACTTACTGAGAATGTTCTTTATATACATTAGTCGCTCTTAACATTCTTAATAATCACAAAAGGAAGAACTTGTCTTTGATTAGCAAGAAAACTGAAACTGGGAACTGTTAAATTGAGAGGGTGTAATCAACTAATCCCAGACTCAAAGTCTAATCCCTATTCAAGTCACCTTCACACTCTCTTCTGAGTCACTTTGAGTAACACTTCCTTGGTTTTCAGAATGTATTTGATAACGTTAAGCAGGTAGAAATAGAAAGAAAGCTGTAACATATGAACACTTGAAGTGCATACAGCCAGACTTAGCCCCAAATAAATAATTATTAGCATGTGTATTTAATCTTCATAATGAAAATTGTTATCATTTACTCATTGTTTAGATAGATGAGAAAAATACTGAGTCATGATAATAATTTATCTATTACAACACAAGGAATTGACTCCTTAAGTCACTGTTAGTTTTTTCTTTACATTATTTAATTTAATTGGTGTCAGGGGGTGTCAGTGGGCAACATATGTGAGAAATTTCTTTCTGTCCACCATGTAGGTTCCAGGAGTCAAACTCCGGTTGTCAAGTTGACAGCAGGCATGTTTGCCCACTGAGACATTCTATAGACCTGTGAAATCACACACAAACCATCATGCTTTTCCACCTCTTTTATGAAAGGGGCAGAAAGTTGCTGTATGTACAGGAAAGGCTGTCCAAGGACACAAAAATGGACTACCTTAGCAACCAGTCTTGAGACATGTCTATCCATGGCTGCAGTGGCTTGGTGGCAGATCATGCACACTGAACATTGTAGGGAAGATTATATTCCATCTTCCTCCTGGTCATCTCCATATATTTTGGGTTGGTTTGGTTTAATTTTTTATTTTGTTTTATTTTCAGATTTCAACACTTCCATCCAGATGGACAAACTCTACAACCCAGCACAGGCCTTTCTAAACACTAGTCATATAAATGACACTTCAACATAAGCATGAAAATGTTTTATTCTCTCCATTCAGATTTTTTTCCCTGATGGGGCATATTGCTGATAACAGAAAAGGCAAAGAACTGAAGAGCTCACTGACTCCCCGAGGTCCTACTTATGCAAAAACTGTTTTCTCAATATTTGCTTCTGTTTAATTTCATACCTTCATTTTCAAGCTTGTCATATGCTGAGTCTTCTGTCTTCTTTTATTTAGTTTTGACCTATTTTCTTTGGGTTGATTATTAGCATATATGTATATATGCGTATTTATGTGAATGGTTATGTATTTATAAAGATACCCCTGTTACAATTTGTGAAATTTAGAGTTAATGAATGAGACATCTGATTTTTTAATACATTGGCTTCGCATTAATAAATGTATATCGTAAGTAGGTCATTACCTGGGACTCCGTGTCTCAGACTTCTTTCTTCACTTATAGGCAGACGCCTGCCTGTTGTAACATCCCTCAGATGCCAATAGAGGATGGAAAGGTATCACTGAGTGATTGTAGTGGCTATTCCTAATTGTCAACTTGACTACGTCTGAAATGAATTACAATCTAGAATTAGAAGGCTCACCTGTGGCCCTAATCTGGAGGCTGAGAGATACAAGTTTCTGACCTGAATCTTGGCATAGAGACCTTGAGGAATAGTGGCTACGAATCCCACAGGATTAACATAGAAAGCTCTATGAGTTCAAGGTCATCCGGGGTTAAAGGTGTGGTGGCACACACCTTTAACCTGGGCCACACTTTTTGCTGGAGACCTATGTAAGGACATTGGAAGAAGGAAGGCTCTCTCTGCTTCGCCTGCTTGCCTTGTGGGACTGAGCAATTGCTGGATCCTTGGACTTCCATTCACAGCTGCTGCCGTGACTGTTGTTGGGAGTTGATTGTTGGGAGTTGGACTACAAACTGTAAGTCATCAATAAATCCCTTTACTACATAGAGACTAAGTTCTGTGACTCTAGAGAACCCTAACTAAGACAAATTGGTACCAGGAGTGGGGTGAGTGTTTTCT
Source organism: Montemys delectorum (assembly GCA_019843815.1). NCBI lineage: Eukaryota > Metazoa > Chordata > Mammalia > Rodentia > Muridae > Montemys > Montemys delectorum. Next base: position 10,633 of record JADRCD010232556.1, read on the forward strand.
CTGGTAAGTGTCTGAGTGGACCCTATATGAATTAACCAGGCAGGGCCTTTTTTTTTTTTTTTTTTTTTTTTTGGTACTTTGTACTATTTTCACCTGTAAAATACAGAATTGAAGCACTTCAACCTATGTAGGCTTATTACGCAGAGTATATTTAAACAGAATTTAGCAAATGTAATTATATTAACTTAGTTCTTCTCTGTTCCTAATACTAAGTAGGTAATGATCTTTCAAGAGCAGACTGATCATAGCTTCATGGCTGTGGATTTTGTATATGTCACCCAGACAGCAAGCATTACAATGGGGAATTTCATTCTTTTCTGTTCTTGGCTTGTTGATGGGGTCTAGTATATCATGGGCACCTGGATTTGCAAACATGGATAACCTTTACTTATGTGGATTTTGTTCCTGAAGGCTAACTATTCCCAAATTGACATCCTCTACTCTTAACCCCTGAGATCCTGGGGTTGCCAAAAATTCAATATGATATGATTCAGCATTTTAAATAATGTAATCTTGTCCCTAGATCACATTCCATGCATTACTCTCTGATTTTAAAGTTGTAGAATAGCTGTCAGAATATCTCCATGTGCATTACATATATTATGCATCCAGATGGAATTTTGTCTCAACTTTAGGACCCCCATTCACCTAACTTCTGATATTATCTTGAACACTTTGAATAAATCAGTTGACTTTGCTATCTCTTGATTTATTTCCCTTTACAATGAAGGAAGAATTAAGCCTGAATAACTGAACATCTCCATGCCTGAAACTCCTGTTATTACTCTCTGGAACTTCAGAAGCTTCAATGTAATTTCTATAATGTGCTTCTTACTTCACCACACTCGAAGACATAGGAAAGTGGCTGGGGTAGTGAACAAAGGACATGCCCATCTTACCCTCACCACTTTCTTCACGAATACTTTCTTAAAAAGAAAGTATTACTCTTGATATTGGATTGAGCATAGACAGTAAAAGGATGACATCAACCAAGAAACCTTTGGCCAAATTGCAGTCCCAAACTCTCTTCTTCCATAGGTTTGGGCTTTACAGACTTTTCTAAGCTATGGGATAATGGCAAGGTACAGGGAGCTTGCAGTGCCCAGCAAGTGTGGCGATGGGCAGAGGGAATATCATTTGCCCTATTTTGCCAAAGAAGATGGTATGAGTGTCAACATTAACTTTTCTTACTGTGTGATACTATTTTATAGTACTAATAATTAAGTCCCATCACTGTATTGTAGTGTTTAGAATTGTCAATATTATAGCTTATACAGAATTTCTGAAAATGAAGATATTCTGGCTTCTATAAAAGTGAGTTATAGAAAACTTGTAAAAATAACACTTTACACCTTTCTGAAATATATTTAGAGATAAAATAAGCTGAGATTAAAAGAATAAAAACAAAGTCATGGCAGAAGCATGTAGATGATTTATTTTTCAGAATGTAAAAGTTATAATGAATACTTTAATAAAAATAAAAAAAATTAAATATACAGGCATCCATGTTATTTCATTTGACCTTTCGAACTGACTTTGTTTACAAAACTTTAAACTATATGCAGTTTAGAGTTGTTAACTTTCCATCACTGAAATGATGAAAGGAGAGAGATTTATTTTAGCTCATGTTTTCCTAAGGTATTCATCCATGGGCACTTGCTCATGTTGCTTTGGCCAGCAGTGGCTTTGTATGCCCTAAAAAGAATATGTGACAGAACAGAGACATTTACCTCAAGGTAGCCTGCAAACAGAGAAAAGAGCTAGGAGGAACCAAAGTCCTCTGACAGCCTTCAAGGTTATGCACTTAAGAACAAATTTTTCTTCTTGTATACCCTCCCTACCAAGGGTTCCATTGCCATCCAACAATGCCACAGGTAAGGGACAAAGCCTTCAAGTCATAAGCACTTGGGGGGTATGAGGGGATATCAACAAGGGATGTATATTAGTGTGAAACAAGAAGCACTCTACTCTTTTGGGGCTGGGCAGATGCTCACCAGGATGTGCTTCATTAGTCCTTCAATAATCACTATATATACACCACAGATGGAAATGGTCACAGAGGCCAAGGTTTCATTCAGGGAGATCACACTTCCACACAATCAGGAACACACCTCCATCTACATGGAAATCTTTTTTCATCACTACTAGATCAAATCAATTTGGCTATAGTGTGACATATCTCTTAACTTTAGTCAAAAACTAAAATTGGTGACAGCTTGTTCAAAGTGTATATCTTCTTTCTGGTGTAAAGTGCAATACTTTGAACATGTCAACATATTTTCCTTAACAAATACACTCTTAGCTTTCTAATTTAAATGTGTAAACATCAGACAAATAATCCAGAGTTAATATCAAGAAAGAAGAAATTTGTTTCATTTATTTTAGTTCTTTTGCTTTTTTTATTGTTTGTTCATTTGTTTGTTTTTGTTTTTGTTTTGAAATCCCAGGATTTAAAGGAGACGGAAAGACTCAATGGGTACACAAAAAGTCTGGAAGAACCCAAAGAGAGTCATAAGGCTGACAAATCTCCTCTGGCTGAAAACTTTGAGAGGAATAACACCTTTTGGATGGAGTCCCAGGAGCATGGGAAGAAATGTTTCTTGTTATATGTTAGTGAATGTATCTTATGGATATCTTGTGTCTAAAAATGATTTGAGGATATCCAGAACTTTTGGAGACATCCAAGGTAAGGCTGAGAACGTAGAACACTTTGTCTACAGCCACATGAGTGATTAGGAGCAGCACAAGCAGAAGTGTGACAACTTCATACATCTCTGGGAATCTCTGTGGCCAGAGAGAACTTCATGGGTCTCTGAGCATCTCTTCATACTGAGAACTTCATGACTTTCTTATTATCCCTGTGGCCAGTGAGTATTTCATGGACCTCTTAGCATCTGTGGCTACTGAGGACTTAATGAATCTCTGTGCATCTCTGTGGCCAGGGAAGACTTCATGGATCTCTGAGCATCTCTGCCTACTGGGGATTTCATGGCTTTCTGATTATCTCTGCAGCCATTGAGAACTTCACAGATCTCTAAACATCTCTGCCACTGAGATATCTCATCATTTAAGCCACCTTGCTGCACAAGACTGATGTATGAATTCAATCCATACAGCAAAGTAAAGATGGAAGGGGAGAACCATAAACTAGCTGTTCTCTTGACTCAGTATGCATGCCATGGTATGTGCATCCACACATATGCTCATCATGCATGTGTAAACATTACAAAATAATGAAATAATCCCCTTGAATATGTATGGTAAAATTGATGCTGCACAAAATATTAAGAGGCATTTCTTCAATGGTAGAGCACCTTTTTTCATAAAAGCTATGCAGATTTGGAGAAAGACTGTTTTAAAAATTAGTGTTTTTCAAGTCCCAGGACAATATGTGAATGTTTTCAGCAAAACTAGAAGTATGCATTCATGAGAAAAGGAAAACAAACAGTCAAATCTGAGTAATAACAGCAAATGTTCAGGTGGCTTAACTAGTGCTGCTACCACGTCCTCTCCCCACATCTGTGATAATCCTAGCCCATACATCTTGTAGATGTCATGATGTACAAGCTAATAGTCACTGGAGAGGGCAGATAGTGTTGGAGTTTTCACAGAAGAGGTATTCTTATTATTTGACTTTCTACAATTTTACACAAAAGCTTTATTCACAGGGCCTGTCTTCAATTGAATGAACTCAAGGATTGCTCACTGGAAAAAGCCCAAGGTATTTGTTAATAACAATTATCAGCAGTTCCTTATTATTGTAGTCACTGGGGGGTAAAGCTATATCAATGCACACAAAAGGCAGATCATGAAGCTGAAAAGAAAGTTTAAGAAGATTGGATGCTTTCATGGGCTTTACAAAAACTCCTGTTCTTAGAGATCTAGAAGACTATAGCCATAAGTAGAGCTATATACATATTTAGTAAAAAAAAGTCCAAGTTGTGCCTAATTAATTACTTCTGGTTGAACTTGATGCTACAGACTGAAGAGAAGAGATAGTTAAAACACACATGGAAATGGGTAAAATGGGGGAAATTAAAAAAAAATTTCCTTTCTCTAGAATAATAATTGGCTGTGGGGATTTAAGGAAAATTGTGTTCAATCATTAGTTGAACACTAGCCTAATTGACCACTAATTTCAGTGGCTATACATATCGTAAAGAACAGGAGTTTCAAAAGCTATATCAAAAATTACTGGAAATTAGAATTCATATTGGTAGAAATGCCACATTTTAAAGAAACATTTAAGCTATATATATTTAAGCAATAATAATGTAAAACATAAAAATAAACTGAAAATAGTGGCTTATGCACTAAAGACAAAATAGTCAGTAGGTTCTCTCCTTGGAAAGCATCGATGTTGGACTTAGATAATTAAAGAAATTAACACAACCTTTGCATAAACTTAGGAAATCATGTTTAAGGAATTAAATGGACACATAAGACAATGCTTCGCTGAATGCAGGTAAAAGATAAAAATCACAAAAAATCCAAATAAAAATCTTGGAGTTTAAAAACATAACAAATAAAATAAAGAACTTTTTGAAGCTGACCAACAGTATATTTCAGGTGACAGGAAGAGAATCAGGAAATTTGAAGGCAAGTCAATTGTGACTGTACATCTGCAAAAAGAGAGAGAAATAATTAAAGAAAATAAAGTGCTGGGGACATGTGGGACATCATTGAACATATCAATGTATACATATGTATTGTCCATAAAGGGAGGAGTGCAAAGGAACAAGAAAGATAGATTATGATGTAATAAAATAATGACTAAATTTTCCAAAATTTGATTCTAAACTTTTGTAATCTAAATATTCAAGAAGCTGATTCCAAAGCATGGAGCAGGAACTCATCTAGACATACTATATGTAGACCATTAAAAATTCTAAGACAGTAGCATATCACTAATAATTGTAAGTATGTAGGGGTGTGTGTGTATGTGTGTGTATGTGTGTGTGTGAGTGTGTGTGTGTGTGTGTGTGTGTGTGTGTGTATGTGTGCAGGAAATGTAAGGCTATTTTTTGTTTGTAACTGTATGGCATAAGATTGATGGCATGCAACAATGCAATTTATGTAACAGTTGCATGAGGAGGGAAGAAGAGAATACTTAGGCATCAAGTTTTATATACTATTGTTCTTATATTAATGTTAATATATATTTGTCTAAGTTAAGGCACTAATTGCAGTCCTTAAGGTAAGACTTAAATGCTAGATTTTAAAATACATACTCAGAAGTAAATTGAAATGGAACACTACATAGTTATTCAACACAGAGAAGACAATAATGAAGAATTAAAGTAATAAATAAAATATACAAGGCAAATGAAAATAAATATTAAAAATGTCATAAATAGTGTGTACTTATTAATTACATTACATGTAAATGCTTCAAATATTCCTATCAAAAAGGAAACAGAAGGATATATTCTAAAACCACATTCAAAATATTTATTCTTCATAAAAGACTAGATTTAAAGACAGAGGTAAATCACTTCATAAATATTGTAAGAAAGTACTGAATTAGTCAACAAATATTGTACAAAAAATGTAAAGCATAAAAAACATTGCTTTATAGTCAAAGGGCAACATCATATGATAAAATAAATAATTTATGAGTTCACAACCACACTCATGGGTACATACGCAAAGAAATCCAAGTCAACACACCAAAGAGATACCAGTATTTGGTGTTTTATTCATGATAACAAGAGGATAGGATTGGCTCAATGTTCACTAATACAAGAATGGCTATTGAAAGTGTGGTACACATACACAACAGAATTGTGTACAGCTGTAAAGAAAATAAAATGGCATTAGCAGGAGATTCATGCAGTGGAGATAATCACACTAAGAGAAGTTAGCAAGACTCAGAAAAGTGAATATGTTGTTTTCTCTTATATATGGAACCTAGATAGTGTGTGTGTGTGTGTGTGTGTGTGTGTGTAAGTAAGGAAATTAGAAAGAGAATCATCAGAGAAGAGAAAGAAATCTTAAAGGGTGTAGGAAATCGAGGAAACAGAATACATGTGATGAGATAGGGACTAAATGGAGGGAGGGAAGAAACCTGTGGAGGTGTTGAACCATGGGGTAAGACAGCAGGGGAGGGAGTGAATGAGGCAAGATAAAGTAGACATTACAGAGAAACACTTCATATACTCTTCTAAAAGAGTAATGAAAATAAGAAAACGTTCAATCAAGTAACTATAATATATACACACATACACACATACAGACAGACATACCCAAACAGAAAATTGTCAAAAAATAAGGAAGTTATAAGCCATGGTATAATTATAGGAGTCTGCAGAATCTTCTTTTCAGCCATAACAAAATGCATATAGAGCATCCCCAACCAAAAAGTCTGCACTATGCTTATATAGCACAAGTGCATTCTATGCATATCCATATCACACTGGTTTGAATAAGAATTACCCTATGTGTTTATATATTTGCATATGTGGTCCCCAGTTGGGAGAACTATTCAGCAAAGATTAGAAGATGTTTCCTTATTAGAAGAGGTATGTCACTGGGGATGGGTTTTGAGATTTCAAGAAACTCATTTGATCTGTAGTGTACTTTTCTCTCTGTCTTCTGCATGTGGACCAAGATGTGAACTCTAAGCTGTTCCTGCCACCATGCCATCCCTCTGTCATTATGGACTCACCTTCTGAAACTGTAACCACAGCTGAATGCTTTCTTTTATAAGTTGCCTTAGTCATGGTGTTTGACAGAACAATAATAAAGTAACTAATGCACATGTCATAATAAAGTTTGAGAAATACACAAATATGTAATCAATTATCCTCCAGAACAGCTAATAGGCCATAAAAAGAAATGAAAAATGTACCTAGAGTTGAAAAATGTACCTAGAGTATGTTTTGATGTAAATTAAGGCACACAATTTAAAACTCTGTGGTACCGAGCTAACATGGTGCTTAGATCAAAAGTTTCAGCAGTAAACAAGTAGTTTATTAAAAAGATAAAGATGTCAATTCAATAAACTTACCTTATTCATAAGATTAATCCCAAACTAAATTCAAATGAGTAAAATATAGTAATAAATTTTGTAGATGAAAGAAATGAAAATATAAATTAGAAAAATAAGTCCAATGAAGTTCTTAGGAGAAAACACAGGGGCACATTTTTGTAAGTCTGAGTTAGTCATGGTTTTAAAAATATAACACAGTCATGAATAACAAACAAAATCGACCCATTGAACTTCATCAAAATTGAAAACTTTGGTGCTTCAGAACATGTTATCAAGAGGACAAACAGCTAAATGTGAGGAAATGCATATAAATTTTATTCCTTAGGAAATATACTAAGGGATATCTAGTACATATAACACTTTACCAAAAATAAAAAGACAATTTGAGAATAAGAGGGTATCTAAACAAATAATTCTCTAAAGTAGATATACTAATGACTGGAAATTTATGATTAGATGCAAGCCATTTACTACTTGAGAAGTTAGATAATGATCTACCAACATAGGAAAAGATACTATGTATGATGAGAGGTAATAAAAGTGAGATAGTATTTTCTACCCATATGATGATTAAAATCAATTGAATTGGGAATGGGAATGTTTTAAGGACATAACAAAATTGGAAATCTTATTTGTTTTTAAGGTTGGGAAAACAATTTGTAGTTTACCAAAATGTAGAGTCACGATATGTTAGAATAATTTTACCCTAGAGAAATGAAATAATATTTCTGCACAAGAATTTTTATTTGACTGATTATGGCAGCATTATTATGAGCAAACCAAATATGGAAGTGATTAAACTTTCTACTTATTGTGAACAGATTAACTCAGGGTATCAACCATAAAGTGGGATATCACTTGGAAATACAAAGGAATGAAGAATTTGATATATAGTGAGAATAAGTCTGTCACAAAAGAATAATGTGGGATTTTTTTTCATATGAAATTGATGTTATCTGTGTGAACAAGATTCAGCTCTGTTTTTCTACTGATTAAAGTGCTAAACGACAGGAAAATAGTGTTACCAGAAATTTTGAGTTTCTTGGTGGATCCCAGATGGTATCGGACAAATCCTAGCCTTTTCTCTTTGGCTTCTTGGTCTCACTGATTTTTTTTTAAAAGCAAGAATGGTCTCAACTAGAACCATAAGGTTAATGTGTTGGAGTTGAAAAGAAGTCCAGGGACTAAAGGTACAAATCTCAAAGCTCTTTACAGGAGAATGGGGGAAATAAATGCACATGGGGTAAGCCACATGGTAGCAGGCAATCACGCTAAAGAAGGGAGAGCTTTGGAGAGAAAGGAAGGAGATCAAAAGACTTAGAGAGTATAAAAATATACGCTGATTGCTGAACAAAGTGGCACTTGCCACTTCTGATGTAGATATGATGTGAATATATGTATGTGTATATGTACACACACACACACACACACACACACACACACACACACACACACACAGACACGCGATGACCCTGGCCATAATCTGAAAGTAAAAGACAGAAGTGAAGCAGAGGGATAGCTACAGCAGAGGTAGATAGAGCTAGCCAAACTACATTGTAACCCTTAGGGACTGTAGTAGGTGGAAAGATTTCTGGAAAGATATATTATTTTAGATTGAGTCTACCTTCCTCGGCATGGTTCATGAACTAACTTTTAAAAGAGGTGACAAGATCATGTCCCTACATAGGGACTGATTTCATTCTTAATTAAGTGTACAGACAAAGAATACACATGCAATGCAGAAAGGTTAGTGGTTTCTGGAGACTGGTAGGATGTTGAGATTGAGAGTGGCTTCCTCATGAATGGATGGATGGAATTAAAGTCATGAACATACTTTAATACTAGATAGCAGCGTGGCTAAACAATATGTAAATATACAAAAATAGGAAAAGTGCCCCTGGACTGTAGATTTTGGAAGGGTATGTGGTATGGTATTTTAATTGCCCTTCAATAATATTACTATAAATCCTTTCTCCATGTCCTGAGATTGTCACACACAAAGTGTTGGTAGCTGTGAGCTCTCTGGAAAGCACAGGATAAAATGGAAGCGTGCAGAAAGATGAAGTCAAAGTTGTATGAAAGCTCAGCCTTTTAACTAAGGTGGAACTACCCTACCTGATTTCAAGTGAGGAAAGGGCTGATGATTTTCACTCCTGTTCATCAGAGAAGAGCTTAATGGGGGTAGCAAAGTATAAAGCCATCTCTTCATGATCAGGTGAGGAGACCTGCACAGCAGAAATTCATGTTTCCCTGACACTTTGTCCCCAAATTAATCATGTCTTCAAATGTGCTTTTAACAATATCTCTAATTATGTTAGGTGTTTCACATTGTATCATAAGCAAGTCCTCAGATCAGGGCTGTGTTATAGCATTTGTAACTTACAGTATTAGGTACACAGGAGATGCTTAGCACTCTTGACAGATATTACAATACTTAAAGTTTTGCAACAGCCAATATTATAGGAACCATGAAAACACTTATTCCAGGGGAGCATCTAACTCTCTTCCCTTGAAAACTCCAGAAAGACTGTGGGTTTCTGCTTCCATCAATGGCATAGCAGCTGAGCATGAGCCTACCTCCTTGACTTAAAAAGCTATAAAACAGAAAAAAAAAAGAAAGAAAGAAAAAGAAGAAAAAAAGGAAGCAAGTGTTTTCAGACTTTGTGCAATAGGCAACACGGTACTTTGATCCCTGCAAAAAGGGAAACAAATGAGGTGAACCCTATAATTATTCCAGCTTTCTGCCTGGAAGCACTTTCCAAATCAAGGTACAGGGAGGCAGATCATGAGCAAAGTGCTTAGCTCTGGAAGCAGATATCATAATCGAAGGCAGTAGGAAATTTGTTGGGCAGCGCTCCAGAGAGGAAGGAGCTGTGCAGAGAGAAGCCTGAAAGAGACAGAAAGGTCCTTTCAAATGTTCAGCTCAATGCTAAGCTGTATGTGCCTGCGGGTAAACTCCATGCAGCTGGTGAGAGTTGTAGAGGTATACACAAGCAAGACTGTCTAGTCTCTCTTAATGCTAGAATTTCTCATCAAGGCACCAAAGGACACCTTTGGGATCCCTCAGGTATCTTTTGAGGTGTTGGAAAAGCCACAGGCTGGCAGAAGGTAATTTTAAGACCTATTCTAATAGCATTAGCTAAACCTGAAAATGCACAAAGTGAGCTGAAGGAAGGTAAGTGGCAGGTTGAAGAAGACTTCACTTGAAGGAAAGCAAACAAACTCAAAGCACTGTAGAAATCTCAACAACTTAGCACCAGAGAAAATTCTAGATGTGAGAAAGAAGACTAGAACCAATTTTTAGGGGAAAATGTGTCCAGTATAAAAAGTCCAAAGTTTCTGACTAGATCAACTGGGATTTGGGAAGAATTTATGAAAAACATAAATGGAAGATACAGTTATTTGAATACTTGTTTTCTAGATGGTAGAACTGTTCTGGGAAGGATTAAGAGGGATGGTCTTATTAGAGGTGTTGTATCACCAGGGTGGGCTATAAGGTTTCAGAAGACCCAAGTCATTCCAAGTGTAACCTCTATATTTTGCTTGTAGATTGAGCTGTGTGCTCTCAGCTCTTCTGGCTGCCTTTACTGCAACGTTCCAGAATTGCAGACAGGAAGCAGGACCAGCCAAAGAGAGAGAAGTGTTTTGCGAGCAGCAGATCTGGAAGAGTAAGGCCATCACAGCCCTTTGATGTGGGTAGAGAGCTGCAGGCTTTGAGAGTCACCCTGCTTTATTTTGGTCCTGCTCTGGCTCAGTATTTCCTCATGATCCCTCTTGTTTGGAATGGGGTGTGTATTCTGTACCATTGCAGGTTGGACATCTGTAGTTTGCTTTTTGATCTTTAGGGTATTGGAATTAAGAGATTGCCTTGAGTCTAAGGAAAGACTTTAAACTTGGTCTTTAAAAGTGTTAGATTTTTAGGGACCTTTGAAGTTGGACTGGGTTTATTTTGCATTACGATATGGCCACAGTGGAGTGTGGTGGTTTGAATGAGAATGGCCCTTATAGGCTTATAAATATGGGTACTTGATAGCTAGTGGGTGGAACTATTTGGGAAGAACTGGAGATATGTCACAGGAACCAGCTTTGAGGTACCTAAAGACTTCATTCCCAGTGTGCTCTCTGTCTCCTGCTGCCAATTTAGGATATGTGGGCTCAGCTACCCCTCCCACCATTATAGTCCCTATGCAAGCATCACTAAATGCTCTCTCTTTAAGTTGCCTTGACCAAGGTTCTTGTCACAGAACTAGAAAAGTAATTAATACAGTAGACGTAAGAAAATAAACAAAGAAAACCTATATTTGTAAACACCGTAATATCAGAAGTAGAAATTTTGTTTTCCTCACACAGTATTGGATTAGATGTTGTAAATTAAAACATCAATGCTTGGATTTATTTCAGTGCAAGCATTCAAGCTGAAGCAAACTGGTAACAAAGCATAAATATAGAGAATTAGGAAACAAATAGAACAATCCAGTAAAGGTGAATAAGATTTACCTGGCTTTATCAACTGTCTTACTTGATGCTTATAGAACACTCCACATAACAAGAAAACACATAGTCTTCAAATGGACCTGATTGTTTATTTCTTTTTTTTTATTAGATATTTTCCCAGGTTCCCCTCCAAAAAACAAACAAACAAAAACAACAAGAACAAACCCCTTTTGCCTCCCTCCCTCCCCATGCCTGCCATCCCACGCTCTCCCACTTACTGGCCCTGGCATTCCCCTACACTGGGGCACAAAACCTTCACAAGGCAGAGGTCCCTTCCTCCCATTGATGATCGAATTTACAATCCTCTACTATACACATGCTGCCAGAACATTCAGACCCACCCTGTATAGTCCTTGATTGGTGGCTGGGTCCCTGGGAGCTCTGAGGGTACTAGTTAGTAATTGTTGTTCGTCCTAAGGGGCTGCAAACCCTTCAGCTCCATAGAACCTTTCTCTAACTCCTTCACTGGGGACGGTGTACTCAGTTCAATGAATGGCTGTGAGCCTCTACATCTGGATTGGTCAGATATTGTCAGAACCTCTCAGGAGATAGCTATATGCTTGTCCTTCCTTCAGTCTCTGCTCCATGGTTAATCTCTGCCACTCCTTCTGTGGATATTTGATTCCCCTTTTTAAGAAGGAATGAAATGTCCACCTTTTGGTCTTCCTTCTTCTTAAGTTTCTTGTGGTTTGTGGGTCATTCTTCCTGTATTCCAAACTTCTGGGCTAATAACCACTTATCAGAGAATGCATATCATGTGTGTTCTTTTGTGATTGGGTTACCTCACTCAGGATGATACTTTCCAGATCCATCCATTTCCCTAAGAATTTCATAAATTCATTGTTTTTAATAGCTGAGTAGTACTCCATTGTGTAGATGTACCACACTTTCTGTATCCATTCCTCTGTTGAGGGACATCTGGGTTGTTTCCAGTTTGTGGCTATTATAAATAAGGCTGCTATGAACATGGTGGAGCATGTGTCCTTATTATATGATGGAGCATCTTTTCGGTATATGCCCAGGAGTGGTATGGCTAGGTCCTCTGGTAGAACTATGTCCAGTTTCCGGAGGAACCGCCACACTGATTTCCAGAATGGTTGTACCAGCTTGCAATCCCACCAGCAGTGAAGTAGTGTTCCTCTTTCTCCACAACCTCTCCAGCGTCTGCTGTCACCTGAGTCTTTTATCCTAGCCAATCTGACTGGTGTGAGGTGGAATCTCAGAGTTGTTTTGATTTGCATTTCCCTGATGACTAAGGATGTTGAACATTTCTTTAGGTGTTTCTCAGCCATTTGGTGTTCATCAGTAGAGAATTCTTTGTTTAGCTCTATGCCCCATTTTTTTAATAGGGTTATTTGGTTCTCTGGAGACTGACTTCTTGAGTTCTTTGTATACATTGGATATTAGCCCTCTATCAGATATAGGGTTGATTGTTTATTTCTTAAAAATTATTTACTACTACTAGAAATTACTTCTGGTAGATAAAAGAAACTAACAAGTGACAAAAAAGATGGGTTTCAACAAATATCAAATGGCTAAAGTAACTCAGAGCCTACAGAATCCAATCATTTACCAATAATAAACAATAAATACAAATTATTTACCATGATGATAAATAGCTGATAATCCTCCAATACTAGGAAATTAACTAAAACAATTTCTTTTGCTTTTTCAGACAGGTTTTATGTATATAGCCCAAGGTAGTCTCAAACCCAATCCAGAGTCTCCTGCGTCAACTCTCAGTGCAGGAATTATAGATGCACCACTTTGTCCATGTTAAGCAAAACTAAGCAGTACGTAAATCAAATCAAGTAAAACATTAGCAATATTTTGATATTAGTAATAACAAAAATGCACATATTGAAGGAGCTCATATAGTTCAGTATCAGAAGATATATATTTGAACAAGATATATCACAGCGATATACAACTGTCAATCATATGGGAAGTGGCGCATCCTTTTTACAACATTTCTATTAGGGAAATAGAAATTAAGGGATAATGAAGTATTTTATCACACCCATGGGAATGGCTCAAAGTGAAACACTGACAATATTAAGTGCTGGCAAGGACATGGAGAAACAGGAACTTTACAGGCTGCTGCCAAGTCTGTGAAACCAAACAGCTACCTGTAAAAGTCTGACAGTTTGATGACAAGTTAAGCCTTCACATACCACACAAGCACTCCCACATAAGCACTCCCAGTTCTGTGTGCACATCAAAAGAAGTAAAATCATATGGCTACACAAAGTCATATATGCATGCTCTGGCAGCTTTCTTTCATAATAGACCAAGATTGGAAGTAACAGAAATAGCCAGCAACTGAATAATAGGAAAGCAAGCTAGGTATATCTCTGCAGAGAAACACTACTGCACAGCAACACACACTAAACCTCTAAAGCATGCTTCAGCAGTCAAGACTTTCTGCTCATTTGGCTGCACAAAATAAGCCTGGTAAAGATGTATTTACGGTAACATGCTATGGATGCAAGGTCCTGAAACAGCCCAAACTGTCTGTGGTGATGGTGTTGTGGGCTGGGGGGGGGGGGGGGGCATTTGAAAAGCCATAAAGAGCAGTGGCCACCTGTGAAGGTATGTGCAACCTGACAGAGAAGGTGACTCTTCATTAGAAACTGGTGACTTCTCTTAAAAGGCAAAACAGAACACCTCTGAGCTGTAAACTGAAGTTCTGCTTACATTGCAGTGTACAGATGATACTTCAATAAAAACAAATCAAAGTGCTACACACTAAGGTGTGTGCTTGCTAGCATTTTGTTTTGCATTTGTTTAAAAATTAACAAATAGCAAAAACAAAATCATTTTATCATCACTTCATTGGAATAAATATTTTAATTATCTAAAAGATAAAAGAAGGTTTTAGAAAGAGTAATCTTTCAATGAGAACAAATTCGGCAACCAAATAATTACACTGATCTCCTTTTTTGTTTTTCATTTCACTGTTGACTTGGAAATTTTTTCTGTGACCATTTGGTATAGCCAAATGAGATTGGCCAGAACTGGCAAATAAGAGCACAGGTAATCTCTGAACCATAGGAAGCAGTGTCAAGCACTTCCCAGGACACAGTGCACTCAGAATCATTCACTGATCTGAATTTTATATTTCACCAATGCCTCAAATTTTGTTGGATAAATCTCAGCCAAATTTCTTCTTGTATAAAATTTTGAATAAAACAGAAGCCCAGAGGTGAGAGAGCTTCCCAAGACCCAGTTAAGAAAATAATTGTAGTTAGTGTCCTGATCCATCATCTGTAGCTTAGAATTTGGGGTTAGTGGAATATTATTTATTTATTTATTTATTTGTGATAAATAAATAAATGGAACAGTAATTTTCTTTCAAAATCATCCTAAAATATGTTTTCCTCTTGAAAAAAATTAAGACAACCAATCAAAATCCAATGAAAAAACCCTTGTCAATCATGCCCCACACTGTGTGGCCATTGGCAAGTGTCCAACGAATGATTGTGGTGGCTGCTGCTCCAGTCTCTCTTTTCAGCAATAACAATATTGCCTAGTTTGAAACAGCACATCCTTTCACAAAATTTCCCCATCTCAAACACATATAATATGCTTAGCTTCATAGAGAGCATGCCCCTACTTCCAAAATTTAATGAAGAATCAGTTTTGTGGAGAACACTTGAGTCCAGAAAATAATCGCCATATGTAGCCCATTAGATGTTCCGTGTTTATGATGAAAGGCACTGCTTGCCATTACTAGGAGGCACAATACTTGCTTCTGACTTCATCCCTGCTCATCCTATTCCTCACTAATTCTTTCAAGCCACAGAGAAAGTGTTCTCTTTCAGGTTGTTTGTGCTCATCCATACCCTACGTCAACCTGGAATTCCTCATGAATAAGCCTGTTTCCTCCCTCTCAGTCGCAGGATCAGTATCCCCAGCTCATTGGCATGTCTTTGACTACTCTAGTGAGCATTCTCTAAAACCTTTGTGTATATTCTTTAGAGCACTTACTATAACTTAATACTACTCTGTTTATATCTGCTTCTCTCTTATCATCAGCTCAGTCTGCAGAAGGTGGTTCTGAGAAAGATGCATAGCAGACATGATACCCTTGGTCCCTGATACTTGGCACAGAGTTTTGTCTTGTTCAAAGAGGTGAAGTTGCTTCTCCCTTTGCCCACTGTCTATCAATGGCTATATGCCACTCACTGTGTATACAGGCTCAGTCAGAATCCCCTATCTTTACCCAGCTCATGTCCTGTACTCTTTATAGCTCCTCATAGTAACATGTTAGCAATGATCACCATGGGCATGCAATCACTGTGTAATTAGCCAATGGTCTCTTTCAATGGTTGTATACTCTGCAGTCCTACTCAAGGTTCTCTTCTGAACCTCCTGCATTCTCTATGATGGCTACCACAAAAGACTGGTAGGAAAGTCCAACATTGATACTACTTGTCCATTTCTGATGTACTAAAATGGCAGGTATATATGTTTCAGTGTAATTTTCTACTATTTGTCTTTGCCTACAAAATTATGCTATCTGTTTTTTTTTTCTGAGTTACAAACCTTGTAAGCCCATGCCACAATGGCAGTAGATCACTGAGTGTTAGTCTCACTAAAGACTGTGCACTCAACTAAGAAACACGCAAACAAAACGTCTCACATATGGAAGAAGAGTTCCTCTCTGCTTTCATATCCAATCTTCACACCTGCCACATTCTACCTGCTTCATAAGCTAGGAAGTAAAAGGAAAACACGCCTATTCAAAGGTAGGAATGTCTTGCTGAAAGGGTCATTACTGGGGTAGGCTGTCCCTTTACAGGAGTTTTGTTCTTGTGTCCACAACTGTGTTACTATGAGAAGGGTTTGATGTGAGAAAAAGCTCAGGAGTCCTGAGATTACTAAGCACAGAATTATGTTTAATATATATTTCATATGGGCATACTTGTCAGAGCAATCATTTGTCACGTGTAGTTTTTTTCTGTATAGCCTTTAGCACACTTACTATCTTTGGTGATCACTTTTCACTTGCTAACTTCTTTCTTCTTCCTCTCTAGACTTTGGCATATTTCCTAGCTCTACTGAAAGATATGGTCCATGGGAAGTGTGGTAGGGGATAGAGAGGTCAGTCAGTGCTCTTGTTGCTCTTGTAGAGGACCTGAGTTCAATTTCCAGCATTCTCATGGTAATTCACAACCATCAGCAACTCTGGTTCCAGAAGACCTCTTCTGACCTCCTCAGGCACCAAGCACATGCATGGTGTGCATAATATACATGCAGTAGAAGTGTTTACACATCAAATGAGTAGATCTAATAAAGACCTGTTAAATGTTTTATTAATTTTTACTTTTAAGTTTTTCAATTTATTTTTAAATATATTCTAATGGAAACGTAGTTTCATCACTTCTGCCCTCTCTTTTCCTCCCTCCATCCTCCCCAGACTCCTCTACTCACTTTCAAAGTGCTGGTCTCTTTTCCTTTGATTATGATGATATTTATGCACATTTTGATATAACCTTCTGAGTCTATAATTTTTGTTAGTGAGTATACAGTTTCAGGAATGAATACTTTGTATTGGCTAACCAATTGGAGGGTTCATCCATGGGAAAGGTTAATTCTCACTCTTTGGGCAGTCACTATTTCCCTGTAGTCCTGTTTCTTGGGTTGGACCCTGTGAAACTTTTTTACTTTCCACATTAGCCTGTCTATTGATATTGTCATTGAGCCTTATGCGGGATATGACATTCCACTACCACAGAATCCATTTGCACTAATGAAAAGCTTCTTTGATGAGTGGTAAAAGCGACACTTATCCATGGGTATAATTCTAAGCTTTAGAATGTAATTTGGAATTATCCTGGTCTAATATAATTCTTATTTTACCTATATGGATGTTTTGCCAGCATCCACATATATGTTGCATAGACTTTGCATCGGTGGTGTTAAAAGAAGTCAGAAGAGGGTGTCAGACCACTTGGAACTGGAATAAGATAGCTATGAGCCACCATGTACGTGCTGGGATCAGAATCCAGGTCCTCTGAAAGAGCAAGACATATTTGTCCTGGTTAAGTCTTCTATCCAATGCCATGTGCCATAAACTTGTAATCAAGTAGCACTTTTCTCATTAATCAAGGCTTGCTCTTGTTGCCATTCAACTGATCTATGGGGTCCACCTCAGTGTATCTTGTTCTCTTTTCTCAGTGGAATTCAGAGGACACACACACACACACACACACACACACACACACACACAATGCTGGGTCACATAAGAAGGGTCAGAATGAGTTTTCCTTGAGAGGCCATTTTCCTTTTGGTTTACTTTGACTCTATTCCATCACATATAACTTTGTGTTAGTGCCATTTGAATCATAGGATGCATCTCTGCCCATCATTCATCATTTGTCAGGACCTGTTTAGAATGGAAAGGAGGCTTTAAATGAACAAAATTCATGCAGGAGGAAAGACACCAGATCATAAACAGCAGAGATGTTGCCATGGTTAAATGTGGAGTTGTGATCAGGTAGAAGGTAATTAATACTATCAATAGTTATCAGTGATCATTAGTGATCATTAGGGATGATTGTCAGGGAAAAGTATCTTAAGCCTAGAATCCAGGTAGCTCTGCTCCACATGACAAATACTCAATATCATTACCAGATTAAAAAATATGTTCCATCAAAACCACTGCAGTCGGACGAACTGATTTAACACTTGAAGAAAACCTAGCCAGACAGTAATTTGGCTGAGATCTGCATTTGCCTTGTCCTGAGTTATAATAGCTTTATTCATTTGAATGTTCTCAGCATTCTCCATTTGAGAATGGAGCCTGGAGTGGCACATTTTTCCAAAGCTAGTTTATTAAATTACTCAGAATGAATTTGAAGTTTGCATTAGTGGAAAATGGAGGACTTCTGGAGGCAAACCGGCAGGAGGAGTGAATTTCATGAGTCTCTTGTTCTTTTCATCCTCCTTGCTTTCAAAAGCTTTGCTTTTGTTGGAGAATACAGAGGCTGCCACATAATATACAATCTTGAAATCCCATCTCTTTTCTTTACCAAGTATCCTCACAGCTGGTGAGTAGACTCGACCTTCGGTAGCAACCTGGATACCTGAGTGCAGATGTGCTAGCTCCTCCACAGTTACAGAAATAGGAATAGATTTATGGAAAAAATAAATCCTGAAGCTCCCACCATCATGTGGTCAGCAGTAGCCAGCTACTACTTGAATTTCTACCAACAAAAATGGCCCTAGTAAGGACTCCTCTGTTGGTCATGATGACAGTATGCACTGGGCAACCATGTGACAAAGAATCTTTCTAGCTGAATATGTTATAGTTAAGTTACTTTCCCTAATGCTATGGTAAAAATATTTTGACAAAAACAACGTAGAGAGTATGGAGTTTGTTTTGGCTTGCATTTTGGGACAGAGTCTGTGTTAGAAGAGAAGTCCTGTCTGTGGGAGCTTGAGGGAGCTGGTCACAATGTAACTACATCCAGAAAGTACTGTTCCACTTTTTTTTTTTTTTTTTTACAGTCTAAGATCTAACCCATGTGAATGCACAAGCTAATTTTAGGATGTGTCTTCCATGTCAACAGCTTAATCGATATATTAACTCATGGGTGTGCCTGGAAGTTTGAGTCTGACCTGATTCTCGATGTCCTTACACTGTCAATCAACACTAACCACAATAGAACTTGAGGCTGGATTTCCAGATCTCAGGGAGGTTCTCTACTACGTCATAACCTTTACTAAACAATCCAGAGATGACTTTTGTTTCCTGTTGAAGACTTTGGCTAACAGAGTCAAACTCAGGCCAAAGGGCTTGGCCTTTTACTCATTTTGTACTGGTGCTCAGCAAATCAGTTCAAACATTGGTCTTCATATGCAGCCTTGTCTTGTGTAGAATGGTCCTGGAAACATGGGACTGAAGCAATGACAGAAACACGTACAGGCAGTCTGGGATCAGCTGGGCTGTGTTCAATCTGATGGGTGCTGCCTACTACACTGCCTGTGAACTCACCATGTTTATGTCTAGCACAAGGAGGAGATGTTAGCTAGTCTGGGTTGAAGTTCTCTGTATGGGAATAGTTTCAGGTTAAAGTCATCTGGGAGGAAAATGCTGTGAATGTTTTTACTCATGTTGTCAATCATTCATAGGTACTCATTCTTTGATGTTAGGAAGATGTTGATAATTTTCATGAGCCTGAACTGGGGAGACTTTGACATTTCCAAGGGTCTGAAATCTTGGTGTCCTGGACATGGCTCATGCCAAGAATATACATTCTCTCAGAATGTCATCTTCTTCTGACAGTTCACTTAGTGAGGGTCAGGGTGCAGTGTAGCTGGTATTTTTCTTAGGATCTCAAAGAACTACAATTTATATATCAGGCTTTCCAGAGGCTCACCTGAGCAAAGATATGCTTCCAAGCACCCTCCAACTATTGGAAGAATTTCCATCTTTGAAGCTTTAAAAGTCATGGTGTTCAATTTCCAGAGGAACTGTCAAACTCATTTCTAGAGTGGTTGTACCAGCTTGCAGTCCCACCAGCAATGAAGGAGTGTTGCTCTTTCTCTACAAACTCTCCTGCAACTGCTGTCACCTGAGTTGTCCTATTCATAGTGTCTTTTGCCTTACAGAAGCCAGAGGACCCAGCTATACCACTCCTGGGCATTTACTCAGAAGATGTTCCAACATGTAATAAGAACACATGCTCCACTATGTTCATAGCAGCCTTATTTATAATAGCCAGAAACTGGAAACAACCCAGATGTCTCTCAAAAGAGGAATGGATACAGAAAATGTGGTACATCTATACAATGAAGTACTACTCAGTTATTAAAAACAATGAATTTATGAAATTCTTAGAGAAATGGATAACTCTGGAGAATATCATCCTGAGTGAGGTAACCCAATCAGAAAAGAACACACCTGGTATGCACTCTCTGATAAGTGGATATTAGCCCAGAAGATCAGAATACATAAAGTATAATCCACAAACCACAAGAAACTCAAGAAGAAGGAAGACCAAAGTGTGGCTACTTCATTCCTTCTTAAAAGGGGGAACAAAATACCCATAGAAGGAGTTCCAGAAACTAACTATGGAGTAGAGACTGAAGGAAGGACAATCCAGAGACTGCTTCACCTGGGAATCCTTCCCATATTCAATCATCAAATCTAGACACTATTGTGGATGCCAGCAAGTGTTGGCTGACAGGAGCCTGATATAGCTCTCTCCTGAGAGTCTCTGACAGTACCTGACTAATACAGAAGTGTAGGGTCACAGCGATCCATTGGACTGAGTACAGGGTCCCCAATGAAGGAGGTAGAGAAAGGACCCAAGGAGCTGAAGGGTTTGCAGCCCCTTAGGAGGAATAACAATAGGAACTAACTAGTACCCTCAGAGCTCCCAGGGACTAATCCACCAACCAAGGACTATACATGGTGGGACTAATGGCCCCAGCAGCATATGTAGCAGAGGATGGCCAAGTTGGTCATCAAAGGGAGGAGAGGCCCTTGGCCCTGTGAAGGTTCTATGCCCCAGTGTAGGGGAATAGCAGGGCCAGGAAGCAGGAGAGGGTGTGTTGGTGAGCAGGGGGAAGGGGAAGGGAACAGGGTTTTTTTTTTTTTTTTTATTTTTTACTTTATTTTATTTTTTTTCCTGGAGGGGAAACTGGGAAAGGAGATATCATATGACATGTAAATAAAGAAAATATCTAATAAAAAAAAAGTCATGGTGTTTGTTTCCACATGGTCAGAAGGAGAGAGTCTCTCCAGTCTTTAGAACCTTTGGAAACAATTCACAGGATTAGGTCATGTCCATCCAGGACAGCCTAGGTTATGAGTCACTTTAATTAACATATGAGGTACTAATTTACATTTGCAAAATCCCCCAAATCCTTTCACCTTTGTCTTGTAATTTATTCTGGTCACAATGATGTTTTGTTATAGTTGTCATCTTCTTTGAGTTAGCTATCACCGTCCTTAGTAGCAAGACGAAGGCATTGCTGTGCTTTAAGAGCAACCATCTTAGAATCTACTTTAATTCAAAGATATCTTTCCTGAGTCAATAGATAGCCCTTTGAACTATTTTAATCCCAAGATTATTTGGGGAAAATGACAGATTTCTACTGTATTTCTGTAGATGATGATCTGTACTGTTGGAATTTTCAGGAAGTAGCTAACTTCCAAGAAGAAACATGTGTGCATTAAATGACCTTCCAAATGAGTAGATTTTTATAAGGCTTTTCCTACACTGTTAGTATTAGCCGAATGCCCTTCTCCAATCCCCTACCACCATCCTGTCTAAAACCTTTAATCTAAAGTATTTACCCCTGTGTGCTCTAATACTACATATGTTCTATTCTTCCACATTATTATGTTTTTTACTTGAGTTGTAAGATCATAGGTTTTTACACTGCTTTTCATGCATACTGCATTGGTTAATCCTTCCCATCCCCCCACCTCCCATTATCCTAGCACACTCTCTGCCTGCATCTTTCTAACACCAGTGTTCCTCTCACTACTTTGATTTCATCTATATTCTTCTATCCTTACTCCCTTAACACATCCCTTAATTTAACTACCCATTCATAGTTTCTTGACTTACACATATGCTCCAAGCTAAACACACAGAACAAAACATTTGAAGCTAGGATCACATTGAAGCATGAACAGGAGCCATTTGTATTTCTGAACCTGGGTGACCTCACTCAGTGTAATCTCCAGTTCCATCCATTTTCCTGCAAATTTCATTGTTTCTTTATAGCAGAGGAATACTCTATTATGTTGTACTACATTTTCCTTATCCATTCATCAGTTGATGGACATCTAGATTGATTACATTTCCTAGCTCTTGTGAGTACAGCATCAGTTGATATGGATGATAGATAGATGTGTAAGTATCTCTGTAGTGGGATGCTTTGGGTATATGCCAAGGAAAAGTATAGCTAGGCCATATGTTAATTTTATTCCTAGGTTTTTTTTTTCCAGAAACCTCTAGACTGATTTCTAAAGGGGCTGTACTAATTGCACCCCAACTCCAATGTACAATACATGTTCCTCCTTTCCCACATCCACACCAGCATTTGTTGTTTATATTTCTGATGATGGCCATTCTGACTCGAGTGAGATGGGATCTTAAAGAAGTTTTAATCTGCATTTCCATGCCAGCTAATGAGTTTGAACACTTTAAAATGTGTTTATTAGCCATCTGTATTTCTTTGGAGAAATATCTGCTTATCATTATTAATTGGGTGGATTTTTTGATGTTCTTTGTGTATTCTAGAAACTTCTCCTCCATCAGATACACAGCTGGCAAACAGTCTTCTCCCCTTTCTATGGAATGCCTCCTCCCTAGATTGACAGATTCCTTTGCTGCATCGAAGTTTTTGTTTGTTCGTTTTTAGTTTTACAAGATCCCATTTGTTTGTCAGTTGTTGATATGATTTCTTCTCCTACCAGAGTTCAAGTCCATACCTGTGTCTGTAAGCTAAGCTGTATTCCTCAAGCTTCCCTTCTAGCCAAAGTTGACTTATGGCCATATAATTTCAGAGAACTGAGAACTACCTTGATAACAATTTAGCCTGTGACTGTCCTCAGAAAGAAGTTCTCTTCTATCACTGTAACCTCCTCCAAAGGGTGAAACCACCTCTGTCCATCAGTCAGTCTCTATGGGGGTTATTCTTCATGCAGTCATTACTCTCCTTACATGTCCCTTTACTGAGATCTGCACTCAGAATGGGCACGCTGCATGGGTAGACTGGACATTGTCGCTAAGGGAGGGGATCACAAGCCCTAGGGGAATCTATAGTAAATTTCCTTCCCTCCCCACCCATGTTGTTTCTCATCCCCTCTTGTGTGTCAGGTCTGCCTTGATAAGGCCTCGGCTCTCCCCTTTCCCAGTGAAAGCCTCCCCTTTAACAGCTTCACCAGGTGCAAAGGTGGCAGGAATGGCTTATAAGACCTTTGCTGTTTCCACTTACATCTGCTGAGTTCATGTTCTCTGCACAACAGCCTCACAATTGAAGAGAAGTAACCTGGTCTGATTTGCACCTCAGAAGTAGATGGTTTCTTCAGCAGGTAAGTGCCATGAGAGATAGGAGTCAAAAGTTGTTTTCTTAAGTGTGACATCAAGAAAGAAAAAGTAACATAGACTGCCACACTGATCAGGACTCTCTGGACTGTTGTTTACTGGATGTGTGATGTCTGGTCTTCATTTGAAAGGGAAATGTGTATCATTTTTAATTTCTGTGATAATTAGGTCATTAACATTTTAACTGCATCCATTTTAATGTTCTACTGTATTGGTGCTCCCCTCCTCTTTCCATCATTCTCTATAAGTTCAAACAGACACTGGTGACTCTGGACAATGGTTTGATGTTGAAACTAGGGCTCATAATGATCTCGAATATCCAAACTCCTTCTCTGACAACTTCTGAGATCTAAAACTATATCTATTAAGGCAATTATGTCTCAACTGAATATTTTCCCTGAAGTATCTATATTAATAGCAGCAGAACATAGCTGAAGTCTTAAATATTTTTCATCTAATTGTCTAAACTCTCCAAATCAGTTTTCATGAGCATAAACAGTGTTGGTTTTGACAAGATCCCTGTAAATCTTTTTTTGGTAATAGTTAAAGACAAGTGTGTGCTGAGAGAGTTGTGGAGAGACATTTGCGGTTACCTGTTTCCAGTCTTCTCTCAGGCCTCTGAAGACAGACTAGTAAGACAAACCCAAGCAATCATCCTTGGAGAATAGTTGTTAGAAAACAATGCTTATCAATTGAATAAGAAGACGGTTGTAAACCAAAACTTCTGATACAAAGCCTAATTAAGATAGAACGTGTCCAAATAGATGCAAAGCCTCAAGCAGTAACATAATTCAGAAGACTAACATAAGCTACATTACTTTTTTTTTTTTTTTAAGTGTGAGAAACAGAGCCTGGAAAGATGGCTCAGTGGTTAACAGTGCCTACATGGCAGCTGACACCTGTCCATAACTCCATTTCCAGGGGATCTCTAGCCCTCTTCTTGCTGCTGTGGGCACCAAGCAGGCACATGGTAGAAAGACTTACATGTAGGCAGAATCGTTCATATATATGTAAGATAAAATAATAAAAATAAAATGTGAGAAATGAACTTGAGCTTGGTGTCTAACCCAACTATGAACAATGTCCTCCAAATAAAACAAAACAAACAGTATTTATTTGCTCTGGTTCCTATCTGGGATCTCATTTTCTGAGAGTTTTTACCCTAGGGTTTGACATATGTATTCCTCTATATTTTTTCAAACAACTTTAAAGGTAACATCTCTCCGTTTCAATGTTGTAGCCAAAGTCCTGAAATCAATTCTATTTTTCCTTCTACTCACCTGCTCTATGCAGCCACACAAATAACAGTCAGTCTTCTACTCGAGTGCTTAGAGGGCAAGTATGGTGATTAAAAGCTCTGATAATATTACCATGCATTCAACATGACATGTTACCATATTTAAACACTTTCATATACAACAGAGGAAACTGAGGTCAAGGGAGTTTAAGTGACTTGCTAAGCTGAGAAGCAGCTGTTTCTATTAGATAAAAACTTATAGATCAGAGTGATGCTGCCAAGGCTGAACTGGAGCGGCAATCTTCTTGCTCCATCTTTCTTTGTTTGGTAGGTTTTCCTCCATCCTCAGCCATTCTTACTGAAGTTGGTGAGCACTGCATTGGCTGATTCTGTCTTATAGACTGGTATTCACTGCCTGGAGGTTTCAAGCAAACTAGATACTTTTAGAAAAGTTAAGATAGCTGGTACCTGCACTATCTTATATTTGGAGGTGAAAGGATGTTTTTGGCATAATTACCAAAACTGTTTCAATTTGCATGTATATAAACGACCTGCTTGTATGAGTGGCAAGAATGAAATCACACAGTCAATGTTCTTGGTTGAAGAAAGAAGACATTGCCTACCCTTCCCAAGGTAACAGATGATATCAGGCCCTGGTTAAAGGAGGTGATGGGAGAAAAATGTCAATATAGCAGTAAAATGGTTCCTAGGCAACATGTCAGGGAACAGAAAGATAGGGTTGTCCCTGGAAGTCTAGCTGTACACTCAAATGCATTACTGCAATGTCATGGAACACAGCCGCACTATGGGACTACCACAGAAACCCATGTTTCTTTCTAGACTGTTAGTTTGAGCAGTATGTCTCTATACTCTGACACAGTTGTGTTGGTGAGGAGCAGACTTACTGGGTAAGTGAAGCTGAAAAAGAAGAGACAAGCAAGTCCAATAGAGTTGAGAAGGACGGAAAAGTGAGAATTCTTCTGCCACTAGTAAATTTTTGTGGGTGCCCTCTGCTTCTATTTCTAGCTGCCCTTTCTCCCTCCAGTCTGGTTCTTGTGTAATTTGATCCCCAGTCATGGCCAGCTGGCTGCCTGTACTGCATGCGCCACCGTCCATCCCATGTTCACTCCACAAGCAAGCTATGCGGCCCTGTTGTTTGTTGTCTAGTTTGGACTACGAGGCTCGGGGCAGGAGTGTGTCCAAGCCTTGAGGTCAAGGGGTCAGCCTGGTCTTGTGCATATGTGTGCTTAGCATCTCTGGCATGGCCCGAGGGGGAAACTGCCATGCTGTGCTTTTGATGGCAGTTTGTACAACTGCGGCAAAGCACGAGGCAGATCATCAGACTGCCTGTCAGGTCATCTCCTATGAAACCTGTTATGAAAACGCGCAGAAACTGATGCCCGACTTGAAGTCCTTAGTTTACTAAATTGCAGAAATTATCTTTGGAAGGTTTTGTCACTTTTAGATTTTTTTATATAAAAAAAATAATGTTTGCAATAGTGCTGCATGCAAAGTGCTAGTTGAATGAATCTGTCAGTGAAACTTCAATTCCAGATTACCACACTGCAAGGTCTGCTATTAGAAATGAAAACACGTCTTTAGAAAGTTCACAACAGTTTGAAGTAGATGAGCTATTGAAATGCATAGAAAAATCTGCTCTTTACAGATTAGTCAAACAGTGATTGTAGTCCAAGAAGGAAACGGTCTCGCCTTATTGTCAGGGTAAATGGTCCTTAATGTGCTGCTCCAAGAGCAGGTTAGCATTACCTGAGCCTACAAATATTGATATAAATTACCTTAAAGAATTCTTTGCATGTGAGCATGGCCACAGAATCAAAAGCAAACAGAAAATCACTGTTGTTTCCAAACTGACATACTTTTCCCATTAGTTTTTGTTTAAATACAATTCTCTGTAAGCATCAAGTCACAATTTGCTAGAAGAATGTTACAGTGGAAAACTTAGAGGAGCAGCTAAGGTGGGCTTTTAATCAGAAGAGGTGTAAGGGGCCACACCGACACAGTATCAAATCCCAGGAAGTGGGCTTTGCCTTTAGTGTTTGTGCTCTTTCGGGGTAATGTGTGGGTCCCTTTGGCTTAATCCTTACTCTTGGGAGGAAATTATTGTACTCCAACACTAATGAAAGCTGTGCTTTTTAAAATGATAAACTGATTTTTTTTTTTAACACAAGAAACAATTTGGGGAAAGAATTGGCAATGACAATGCAGCCTGAGTGAGACTATGACACTGGTCATCCTGGACCAGCAAACTGCCCTGTGTGTGGACATCTGGTACTCATTCACTGACAAGTGTACTTCCCACCAAACTCTGAAATGGTGGTTCCGTTGCTTCCTGTAGCCAAAGAGGCACAGCAGAAACAGAAGCAATGAGTGGGCCACAGAAGAAGGCAGACCTCCTTGCTTTGTGTGCGTTCTGAATTAATGCCTACAGTGGCACATGGATATTCAGATTTCAAGGCTGGACATACCACATATCGCCACTGTGCCTTTTGTTATTTGCATAAAGCAATTACCCCGTGGACAGTGGCTTCATAGTTGTCTACACAACATGCTTCAGATGGTACTGATAACCTCAGACACACCAGGCTAGCTCTAAATTAGTGATGAGCAGAGCTGGAGGGATGTATCATTTGAGTTATAAACCATAAGAAGGTATTTAAATAGATAGATAAGACACATGCAAATCTTTTCATTGCCATGACAACCATCTTGATATAGGTTTTCCATATGTAGCAGGAAGGGCAGAGCAAAAGGCACTGGAAAAAAATATAGCAGGAACCTGTAATGAAAATGAACCTGGCAGGGAATTAGTTCAGATTCTGGTCATTTATTAATTCATAATCAAACACAAGCTTCTGTGCTAATGCCCTGCTGACCAGTCAAAGCGACTGTATTTCTAAGCATCATGTGTCATTCTCAGCTGTACAATCACATACGAGCTACCAGGTTTTGAGAAATGACTTTGATGAAAAAAAAAAGGAAGGTGGTGATGACTCCTAAATACTACTAGGTACAAATTTCTCAGTGCTACAAAAGAGCATCTCAGAGAAGGACTTGGCTTCTACTCAAATATAGGTATCTGTGCATATGGCTTCATTGTTTTTCTTTATCAGGGGCATTTATGAATTCTAGATATTTGTATAATGAAGCTGTACACTGCACTTCATAATGCAATAGCATTTTCCTTGTTATCTTGATTAGGAAGAGAAGAACTATTTCCAGTCTTCCAATCTTGGCTCCCCTTAGCTGTCTATAGCTTTCTTTCCCCTCCTTCTGTTATTGCCCCTTTCAGCTCCCAAGCTTGCCTTTATCTCCTTGCTCTGGGTTCCTCGTTTCTTGTTTCAGGGTGTGCTTGTGCACTGGTGGTCCTTCTGTGATCTGAACGCTTCCTCCAATTCAGTCTCTTCCACCACAGATCTGGAAAGAGAGACCTATTAGGTGCTTCATCTCAGCCTAGTTCACTCTGTACCCTGCTCTGACTAGATGGACCATACTGCCGTCTCTCTAGCTCTGTACAACATCTGTTTGTAGGTCACAGACCTTTGCCTAGTCCTCAAAGCTTTTGAAATACAAATGGCAGTTCTGTTTGCTACTGGTGAGACCAAACCTGGTCTCATCTGAGGCACTGTAAAGTCATTAAAATTCTTCAGTCAGATCTTTGTATGTGCAATCAATGTATAGATTCCTTCTGACATAGACTGACGTTTTAGTACACAGGGGAACATTGGTAAAAACAAGCTGGTTTATTAATTAAAGTGATAATAAATAATTCCCCTAAACTTCAATATGCTTAGTGCAAATCTTGGCTCAGTCAGCCGTACTCTGAACCTATTTTAAATCATGGACTTCCTTTGTGCTTTTTCTAGCATGAAGACAAATCAAATCCAGAAAGACTCATTTTTATCACAGAGTAACTTAAATCCTAATTTGGTAGTTGCCCTTCAAAACCAAAGTTTACAGGTTATTGTTTCAATATGGTTTTCTGAAAAACTATTTCAATGATGACATCAAGGAGGAAACAAAGACAAGAAATGTTCAGACCATGAGATTCTGCCAGCATAAGCCAGTTTAAAATCTCATCCATCAGATCCTACCTGTCTTGTGGAAACCGTCACCCTAAAAACTGTTGGTATTAACACTGTAGGCATCCTGTGAGCTGATGTCTCAGCTCCTTATCCAGAATGTGTGTTCTGTCTGACAAATTTGTGGCTGTTGCTGTGCCCTCCAGATATGAGTTCTGCTTTTGACATATGGGGTTTTAATTAATGGTCTTATGACTGACTGGAGGGAAACAAGCACGGATTGGTTTGGTGTGGTCTGGTCTGGTGTGGTCTGGTCTTATCTGGTTAACAGTATCTATATTTACAAACAGTATCCCTGACATGTTAATTTCCCTATGCTTCTGATTTATCCTAAAAGAACACATTACACAGTGGATTTGGAGGAGTTAAGGGGAATCTACAGGGAGACTTAATCTTTATGTCTTTATATACTGGAGGGTATTTTGCTGCACCTCTACACTGCCCTCACTACACAATCATTTTCTGCTTTAGAAATGTAGCTATTTGGATCAATAGTTACAGGACAATCTATTGTACCTCTGATGGGGGCCCCTAGGATGGTTAAGAAGCAGATGTGGCTTCACCAAAGGTGTGGCTGTGCTGTGAAAGCTGGTTTTGTAAAAGAAAGTGAGACATACATGGTGACAAATTTATAGGCCTTCCATTTAAAAAATGGAATCGAAAACAATAGCCAATAAACTTTTACAGCTTGAAAAGATAGATTTTCTTTTCCTCTCTGTGGGATATGTGAGCAGCACAGAGGGAAGAGTTAGTTTTGGATTTTTGTTTGTTTGCTTGTTTGCTTGTTTTTGTTTTCTTGCTTATTTGCTTTTTTATTTTCTGGGGTTCTTTTTAAGATGAAGTGATATAGTAGCTCCCATCAAACAATGAGATTTTGGAATTAGCATTCATCTTTATTTCTAGCTATTCTGATGACTGTATGCTTTCTTATATTGCAAAGAATAGGCATGAAGAATGCCTGAGTTGGCTGCAGATATTAGAGGGTATTCATAAATGCAATAGTTAAGATGCAAAGAAATGATATGTCTTAAGGAGGCTGCAAGTTGAGGTTTTACTGTAAATTCTTTATCTACCAGCAAACTGGTAGATCACAGCTCCTCAGTGCACGGGCCGGCGCCTCACCTTCTAGTCCTTAAGGCTTACATCTGTTCCCTTGTTTACATGTCACACTATTCCATGCCCTTGAACTTGGCTCCTCAGAGCTTCCCCTCGCCATGCTCACTCACTCACCCCACTCACGTTCACAGTCAGTTAAAGGGAGACAGGCCCTGGCTGATAGCCGAGCTGCAGCCGCGCAATTAACACAGAGCTGAAGTGTCATTTATGGCAGGATTCGGAGAGTGGCAGACCATAGACATAGTGATAAGTTCTCAGTTCTGAGGCTCTGACATCCAGGCCAGACCCAGGATTGTAAGAAACAAGGAGGGTAGGGGGTAACATTGGGGAGGTGAGTTCTCCATAGAAAAGTACAAAGTGAAGTGGTTTCTCTTTGAAGAACTGTTTATCCCCTGTATCAGATTCCAGCTGTCTGACCAGTTAATTGGATGAATACCTGGAAGAAAACATTGTGTGCACCAAGTGAGTGGTGGAAAATGGACATCTTTGTTTCTCTTCAGATGGAGAAAGTGACTTTTTTTTTTAAGAAAAAAAAAAAAAACTCACCAACTCTCAATCACTTTTAACGGTGTTCCTGCCAGACTTAGATTAAAAAAGGAAAAGAAATACCTTTTATTAAGTGACCCCCCCTTCTTTTTTACTCGCTCACTGTTTCCCCTGCAGCCACAGACCTGCGTCAGCTGCGATATCTTAATAACGTTAGCTCTGTGGCCAGACAGCTTCTCGCCCAGCCTCTTACAATGAGGAGCATGGAAAAACAACTATGTGAACTAAGACAAAGTGGCTCCCATGGACCTCAGGCTGAGGGCCACCAGGCCAGAAGGGGGTGTGCCAAAAAGCCACAGATGTTACTTTGGTTCCTGACATGGCCACTCCTGGCTGTATGTGGTGAGGAGGGGAAGGAATTAGCAGGATGAGGAGGCTGGTACGATAAGTTAGACAAAAACCCAAACACAAAGAAGCGAAAAAACAATTTACAATCTGATGAAATGGGAGAGTAAAAGAATTTGGGCACCAGAAGCTTTATTTGTGTGAGTCGTGAGGTAATTCCATCTGAATAAAAAAAAAAAAAAAAAAGCTATGTGTTGAGCTCACACAAAGGGTGGGCTTCTCAAGAGGAATTCTGCCACTGCCACTGTCTCTGAGGAGGCTTGCTAACCAGGCAGCTGATTAGAAATCTGTATCACTTCTCTCAGGTAATGCACTCACTTGTATGGCTGAACCTGAAGGTAGCTTTCCCAACACTCCACCTTACAAACCTGGTAGGCAGACTTAGCAAATAATATTCCAGCCCTGAGCATCTACCTTTGACACTGTGATGTTTCGGGATGGTACATATGAATGAGCAAATAGACACAGGGATTTTTTTTTTTTGGATAAGCTGGTTGAATACTTAAATGGTATGATACTTTCCTTTGGTACTTGGGTAGATCTCGGCTCACCTGCTTCCTGGCCCAGCCCTATGAAGTATAATACACCACACAACCATCAACGAATTTTTACACAAAATGTAGAACTCAGTAAGTAAAGGGTTGTAATTATTACAGTGTCAAGACTGGTGTCATTTAGATTTCCAAATGTTAATATATATATATATATATATATATATATATATATACTATTCTAAAGCAAAACTAGATGAGAAATTCTGATTTGAGCAATGAAATAACTAAAGATAATCTATAATCATGACAAGCCTCTGCTTTCTTGAACCAATTTACTTGTGACCCATGGTTTCACTGAAGGATGTCAGAGAAGACCATGTCTTAATTTCCATGTCTCCCTGAATCTGATTCTTACTTTTGAATGACTCGGCTCTAATGTCATTGTCTAAGCTCTAGCCTTCATCTCCCAACTGTCCACTCCAGAGCTCTATGTCCTTAGAAGACAGTTGGTGCCTTTCAGAGAAAACATGTCTGTGACAGATGAATTCAAAACTTCTGGCTGGTTTCAGGCCTTCGTAAAGATTAAGCATGGCTAGTATCATATTTGAATTTGAATTATCCAAGAAAAAACAATTAACAAATGGCTAAAGCTATTTTAATTTTGCTTGGGCTAGTATTGCCTACTCTTACTGAATCCTAGAATTACCAGGATTGTGGTAGCTGCATCTGCTGGGCCAGCTGCCCCTTAACATAGTCAAAAGAAGAATGTATGTAGAATGTGGAGAGTGCAGAAGACGTTATCATTTCTTGGCCTGTACCCAATCACAAGACTGCAAGGGAGGCTTGGAAATATTGTATGTCTAGTGCTTAAGAGGAAAAGGAATTCCTCTCTTGGGAAAAACTACCCTTTTTTTTTGCATCACCACTGAAAATGGGTACAGTTTGGACTGAATTCTATGTATATCCTTAATGTAATTGAAGTCTGTCTAAATTCCATATAGCTCTACCATGTAGAAGTTTACTGTGGTGCACAGTATTTCTGATATAACTTGACAAAGTAAAATAAATAAATGTTCTGATAGATTACATTTCTCTTGATTATATTGAGGGATCAATGCTAAACTGTAGTTCAGAAGAACAAAAAAAAAAGAGCATATTGTATAGCTCATGCACAGAGCTTTCTGTCACTGTATGCAAAAGAAGGACAGTGCTGAGAGATTTTGAAGGAACAGGCTGCTTATGACCTATTTGAACCTCTTTATTATCAGCAGATGTCTCAAGCCAGCTTTTGCCTAATGATGATGACTCATCTTCAGCTCAAAAGTTAATTGTTTGAGGAGAATTTGAAGTGTTCCTTATCTGAGATTTCAGTTGAAAAGGAATGAAGAAGACCAAGTGCTTAGGCGGCAAGCATCAGCCTCTCAAAGTAGTGGGAGAATTGCAAAGAATGGCTTTCTTCTTTTGTCAAGGTGCATAGTCAGGTACCAGCCTATGGGAGAAGGTTCCCGAAACCTTTGAGAATAGAATACCGAAGCTTCTGAAAAACAAGTGGTGTTTGGTTTACCTGCATGGTAAACATGTGTGATTTCCCAGGGCTCTGAGTTGATCTGGTTGGTATGAAATGGTAGCAAAAGCAGCTTTCCTAACTGTTTTACAACTCTACAGAAAACTCATACATGAGAACAGTCCCCTCCCCCCCCCCCCAAAAAAAATACATCTCTATGGGCTCTCCTTGTTAACTTAAGACTCATACTGAAAAGTTCAACTCTGGTCCCATTGATTGAATTAAAATATAGCTTAGAAATATTGTAATTCTTCAATTTTGAAGATTAGAAACTAAAAGCTCAAAGCTTCTCGTGGCCTGGTAAAAATTACACAGAATTTGTGGCTTAACTCACTATACAGTTCATGTGATAAATAGAATTGACTAATTTCTAACTGATCCATTATTTCAGAACATTTAAATTTGATATTTATATAGTTCTTTAACACTCCCATAGATAAATGAAATTGTTAGTTTTCTTCAAAAGGAACAAATGCTTTTTTAAACGCATACCTTACAATATTTCGATTACCTCATAGTCCAGTACCAAGTGCTGGATCAGGTGCTAAGTTTGGGCACTTCGAGAAAGAGCAGAAGGAACTAGGAAGCTTGGGGAGGGAACTAGGAACTTTCTGAAGCCAATCGGAGGTAGGTAGTCTTTGCTATTGAAGTTGTCCTGGGCTGTGACCACTGGACAGAGGAGGCACTGCACTCAGAAGCATCCCCTTCCCAAGCGTTCCCATGGCTCACCTAGCTTGTCATAGAGAAAGATGTGTCTCCCATGTGTTGTACTGCTATGTTGATATCTATCTGCTGATTGCTGAACATATAACCTGTGCTTCATGTGCTTGAGGAAGAACATATTGTCTCTGAAAAGGATGAAGTAAACTCAGGGTGACAGCATAGTGAACAGGTAGTCGGCAGTGCCTGGTGACAGTGAAGAACCACTGGGCATTAGGAATGATGAAGGAGATACAAGAAATATGCAGGGAACTGATTTTCTGAGAGAAGTTTTTGGGATGACGAGTTCTTTCAAGCTTTGAAAAATGTATAGTTTCAACTGGTGAATCCACAGTCTTTTAATTTCCCATTGGCAGTAAGGATAAACAGTATGTTTAGAAATATACCACCATCAATCCACACCAGAGAGGCAGCTGTGTATTCTAACTACAATGTGGCAACCTTCACTTCAGCGTTCCTTGCTCTGCATCAAGCATGTCTACTACTTACAGGTTATGAGTTAGGAGAAAGGACCATACTTCCCCTCCTTACCAATGCTGCTTTGTGTTAGCTGCGTTGTACTGAGAAGCAGACCGTGACAGGGGATATTCTTCATATGCTTACCCTGTCTAGCTTCTGATATCTGTTCCTCTTCACACTTCCTTCTAGGAAAGAAGGCTATGAAAATAGTAACACAGTATCAACATCTAAAACAGATCAGTCCACTGCTAGGGCTCTCTTCTTTCTCTTCCCCCACCCCAGTCTCTCAATTTCTAACAAAATTTAAATTGTTCCTATCTTTAACCCTGTTCAAATAATTTTGACAACAGCCTGTCTTTAAGAGCCCAGTGACACCATTTCTCTCTTTATGAGATTGATACTGGTGGGTTATAATAAACTCTATATGGCATCTACTAATGCCACTCTTAGAGATGTTCTTGGCTTCGTTGACTTCAGTGTCTCAAGACATCAACCATTCTGGTGTGAATAGATTCAGCTTTCATATCCTTTCTATGTGTAAAAAGATATTTCTCGTAAAACATTCCATTGTGGTTCTAATGATTATAAATACTCTGGTCTGAAAATGTTCTTTCTTTAGAAAATGTATAAAACCATCACAAACATTTACAAGGCTTGGAGCAGGAGTCCAGTGTTCAGCCTGTGTGATCTTGCGTCTGTTTCCAGTCTAACATCCTGTTTACCTAAGCAAGAATCACTGTAAGATTCGACTTGCTATTTTACATTTTTCCATGCCTGCCTACTGTACATCCATGTTTTCAAAGGAAACAATAAAAAAATCCAGATAGGCTTTCCTTCCCCATTTTCAGCTTCTTGTCATTTTATTTCTTCTGCTTAAGACATGGAATCTCTTATGCTTCCCATATGGAATTCTAGCATTTCATCTTGGAAGGTTTCCCTTTTCTCCTTGGATTTTTTTCTTTTTTTTCTTTTATGGTTTTAAGTAGGCAAAATCTTTTGACTGAAGGAAACATTCAAGATGACTTTTTAATTTTGCATTTCCTGAATGGCTGTAGAGCTGTTTCAATGTTAATACATTTTGTTGTCAAAGACATACTATTTCACATTATCCTTGATTTCCTCATTAATACAACTCAATATCATATCCATTTATTTTTTAATCTTCTCCTGTATGTCAAGTCAACATATTCTTTAAGCTATCGACTGTGGCATCTCCATTTCTTCCTTAAGAGGCTGTGGGTAATTCAGCAGCCATTAGTGTACTGCGTGTGAGTAGTTTGAATTGCTTCTTCCATCGTGTCTTACCTTGAACTTGCTACGCTGAATTCCATTCACCATTGTGGAGCTGGATTTCATAACTGCCTTTGGTCTTTCTGAAGTTCTTCCCACCTCTTATCATTGACAACATCTATGTTTAGCATATAAATAATTATAGAGTTTTGAGAAATTCACTGCCCTGCTATTCACCCTATCTTTCAGGTTGTTAATAAACTTATGGAATACCAGTGCCATCTCTGATCCAGAGGCCACCAACTAATTTTTTTAGCTGATAGCTACTGATCTCTTTAAGCAACATTTCTTTCAGCCAGTTTTCAACCCAGTGCTTCTAGAACTCAATAGTTGTTTTCTTTCTCTTTTTTCTTTTTTCCCCTAAAAGATAGCAGATGTGTCAAACATTAGTAAGTGAACATAAAAATAACTAAAACTATATTCTATAGTTTCATTGATAATTAGCCCATAGCAATCTGTTGCAGAAAAGTGAAAGTGAATGATTTTCTGGTTATTTTTCTAAACAAACCTTTCATGTGTGTGAAATATTGACAAAAGGCATCCTGAGATTTAATTTAATATTAATTAGATTGCCTAATGTGTTGAGATTTATCAAACTCTCATTTATGAATATTTACATGTAGAATTCACCTACTAGGTACTCCAGTGCAATAAAGACAAGGATTCCTTTCCCTGGTAGAAATTCAAACATAAGCAAAGGATTTGCAGAAGAGGAACTGTTATTTGACTGACCAAAGAGTTGGTCAAAGGAATCATTTAACATAAATTTTATCCCTGTCATTAATGAACTACTTGATTTTACTGTTGCAAACTTTCGAATTTTAGTTTTCTCTTCTAGAAAATATGAACCAGTAGGCTATTGTGAAGTTTAGATAAGAGGGAATATACAGTTTCTGGTTTACTTTCTAACACTATTCTAGATATTTACTTCACTGCTTTCCCTTACCTGAATGGTGACAATTAACGCCAATGTGAAATTGAGTATAACATAGTTAAGCAAAATTTTGTTGAAAAATGGAGTTTCCTGAATGTATGCAGAGTGATGAGACAATAAAATATAAAAGTAAGCACAACTATAGCTAGTTTCATTGTAGTCAAACTTCTTTTGCTATACAAATGAATAACAAAGAGTTAGTATCAAGAGTTTGCATGTGTTGAGGAAACTTGAATCCCAATCCAAGGAATTGAACCTTAAGAAATAGGTAAAGTATGCAACTGAGACAAAGGAAGAGTTTTATTTCTTCAAAAATATTAATTTTCCTGCTCTCACTTCCGTGGGAGATTGACTTTCTTAGTCCAAGGAGTTTGGTCTTGACCGTATGACTAGCATTAGGTTTACAACAGGTCATTATAAGCTATCCCATGACTTGTGCTTAGGTTCAGCTGGGTACCCATATATTATCAATGGAGAAATAGCAGACATGAAAGAAGACATGAAAGAATTGTGTGAAAGGTCACCTCTTAAGTTCCTCCCACTGTTGCTATAATATTATGCTTGGGTTAGATCAATGGATCCAGAAGAAAATTGAAAGCTATATGAAGCAAAGACTTCCTAGCCAAATTTCTTCTGATGGATGAAGGAAAATTATTAGTCCATACAGATAGGTGAATGTTCTCAGAAATATCAGTAGACATCCAGTTTGTTTAGCCAGATTAACCAACATCTAGCCAAACCAGAGACATGATAGCTAAATAAATTTATTTTAGTGTATGCCATTGAGATTTTTACAATGACTATGTAATTGGTATTACTTGACAAAAGCTAGAGATGACCTTCTTAGTCACTGTTGTATTGCAATGAAGAGACACCATGACCAAGGGAATTCATAAAACAAAATAAAACAAAAAACTAATTGAGGATTTGGTTACAGTTTCAAAGGTTAGTCCATTATCATCCTATTAGGGAGGGGATGGTGGCCTAAAAGAGTGATGCTGGAGCAGTAGCTGAGAGCTACATCTTGATCCACAGTCTGAGAGAGACTCTGAGTTTCTGAAACCTCAAAGTCAGTAACATACTTCATCCCATAAGACCACACCTTCTAATCCTTCTAATCCTTTCAAATAATGTCACTCACTAGTGACTCATCATTTAAATATATGAGCCTATGGGGCGCATTCTTATTCAAACTACCACATTCTGCTCCCTGGTCTGTGTGGCCCTGTAGCCATATCATTATGCAAAATTCATTAGTCCAACTTCAAAAATCTCCATAGTTTTTCATTCTCTACACTATTTAAAAGGCCAAGGTCCAAAGTCTCTTCTCAGACTGATGGCATTCTCTTAAACTGTCACACACTGTTAAAAATCAAAAGGCAGATCACTTATTTCTAACATACAATGGCACAGAATATATATCACCATTCTAAAAGAAAGGAAAGGGAGCATAATGAAGAAACACTGAACACAGGCAAGACCTAAAACCAGGAGAACAAATTCAACATTTTGCATCTCCATGTTTGATGCCAAACTATTCAGATCTTGAACTCTTTTCAACTTTATTGACTACAATACACTTCTCTGTCTTGTGTTGGTTCCTCACCAAAATCTGCAGCTTTCTTTGGCAGGTATTCCACAACTCTGGCATCTCCAACATCTTGGGGTCTTTGACACAATCTAGGCTTCACCTTCACAGCTTCACAAAATGGCCTTGATGCAAGGACACACCTGGCATATGCCTGGCTCAGCAGCTTTCCTTAGCTAAAGAAAAAAATTTCATAACCTTTCTTGTATCCTTGACTCTAAAACCAAAACCATGTGGCAGAAACTGTCAAGGTTTGCTGCTTGCTGGGGCTGGACTACGGGCCCCTTGTTCAAGTACATTTTCATCAGCTTTTGGCTTTGAATTTCTCTTTTCAACTTGCTCCAAGCTTTCTTCTTGTCATTATAGGTATGCATTAGAGTAATTATTAATAACCATACAACATAGTCAATACTAAGCTACCATGAGATTCCTTCTGCCAAAGTCATCAATCAAAACTACTTTAGTTTAGCCTTAGGTAGACTTTTCAGATAAGGACAAAAGGTAATCACTTTACCAAAATATCACAAGAGTGGTCTCTAGGTCACTTTCTTCCCCTCTGAAATTGTATGAAGGACAGTCATACTCTACAATGCTTTCAGCACCACTGTCTCCAATGGTTCTTGTAGTATTGTATACTAAGGACCACTTAAAGCTTTCTACTACTTTTCTAATCCAAACTCTCAAAGCCAATATTCTGCCAATAAGCAGCATGGCCAGACCTGTTATAGCAATACCCAATTCCTGGTACCAAATTCTGTCTTAGTCCCTGTTCTATTTCTGTGAAGAGACACCATACCAAGACGATCCTTATAAAAATAATTGAAGATTTGTCTTCAGTTTCAAAGGCTAGTCCATTATCATTCTGGCAGGAAACATGGTGGCAGAAAGGAATCTAGTTAAGAGCTACATCTTGATCTTCAGGCTGAGAGAGAAATTCTGGGCTTGGGATGAGCTTTTAAAATTCTA
Source organism: Montemys delectorum (assembly GCA_019843815.1). NCBI lineage: Eukaryota > Metazoa > Chordata > Mammalia > Rodentia > Muridae > Montemys > Montemys delectorum. The sequence continues at coordinate 49,551 of JADRCD010232556.1, forward strand.
AAGTGTACCTCCAGTTACACACTTCTCACAACAACTCCTACTCCTTCTAATTCTTTAAAATATTGCCACTTCCTGGCACTTATATGACTAAGCATTTATATGAGTGTATGAGGACCATCAAGACTTAAATGAAAAACAAACAAACAAACAAACAAAGGAATCAAGGATAATTTTTAGATTTCTAACTTGAACAATTGAAATCTTAAGTAGTAATATCATCTCTCTTTCAAGTACAGCAACATCTTCCAACACATCTGACCTTTTCCATTATCACCATTTGTATTCATATGACATATGTGTATTCACATACACAAACACATGTGTGTATTACTATATGTGTATAGTATATATACATACTTTACTGTATATATTTGATCAAATTTATTCTGTGGTTGTCACTACATAAAATAAAAGATAAACAAGACAACAAACCACCTTATGCTAAGTCCCTGATTCCAAGGGTCAAGCCCCACTTAGCTCCTCTCTCTTACAATTCCATGACCACTCCCCTCACATACTGTTCTCTAGAATCCTTGCCTCTTCCAATCTTGTCTCTGCTTATGATTTTTCCCCATAAGCTGCCACTTTCTAGAATGTTCTTTACGTGACAACTCCTTTGCACTTTGGTGTAAAAACCTGCATACAGAGGATATGGTGGCCACATGTTTTACAAGTATTTTTCTACTCTCTGCTCCATATTACTTGCCTATTTTGAATTATATTTTTATTTTTGTATGTAATACTTATGACTTTCCTCTCTACCAGGACATAATGTTCTGCAGGGTAGAAGTTTGTCTCTCTGGGACACTGCATCTTCAGGACATGAAAGCTGCTTGATGCTCAATCAATGTAAGTCAATTGAATAACAATAGAGAAAAGATACAACTGGATGTCTGTCATTCTAATTCAATCAGGATTGCTATTACATTTTGTAACTTAGGTTACCATTCCTCTTCACTTTTCTAACTAAAGTTCATTTGCTATAACCTTAAGTTCTTCTTAATGAGAAAATCCTTGCTTATGAACAATGGCAATCAAAAATGAGAGAAAGCACAAAAACTTCCTTAGCATTCTTAGATGAGAAATTTAGGTCAAATTTCTTCAAGTTATCAGACCGATAGTGTAAGTAGCAAACAGAAAAAGCTCAAGAACATTCACTGTAAGAGTGTGATCAACCAGTTCACCAAGGGAAGGGCTTAGCACTGACACTAAACTTTTCCATGTGTGAAGTGTAATGATGTCATAGTCTCTTGGTAGAGAATTTGAGAAGGTCCTAAGAATGCTTTCTGCTAGGTTTCCACGGTGCTCTCTTCTGAATGAGAATTACTACAGTAAGAGAGAAGCCAGGAGGGAAACAGCTCCCATGGTTCAGTGGCAACCTATATTAATAGTGAACTGTAGACACCTGATGCAATTTATTCTCGGGCAAACCACATGGTTTTAATTACTGGCCATGGCTCTTATATTCATCAACAGAGGTTTGCTACAACTAGAAACCACAAAGTTTCCTTTCTTCAGTTTTAAAGAGACATGTACATCCCAACTCTACCTCCATACCTTGGATCTGCAATAAGGTGGCAGCGTCTCCCCATTTCTTTGTTTTTATGCTGTTCCTCATCCCAGTGGCTCTGCTGACGTCTCAGTAAGCTCTTTCTCTGAGGACTTGTCATTATGGTACCAGTGTAGAATGTGATTGTAAATACAAGTTATATACCAACACAAGCTACGAGCTAACCAGTAATGCCTGGAGACCATGATTCACAAGCCAATAAGCAATTCACTTGACCACAGGGTGTTTCATTGGATGTCTTGGGTGAAAGGGAAATAGTTGTTTAGTGTTTATTAAATAAATTCACCTTGTGAAGCTTTGATATCTTTGTTATTGTCTTAATTTATTTATATTGTGACCAATCTTCCTTGTGATTTTGTGTTGTTCTAGATTGTGTAAGGAAAGGGACTTTGGGCAACTTTTGTAAACAGTGTAGTACTAATAGTGACATATTTATTTCTTTTGTTTTCTTTTTTTTTTTAGATAATTTCTTTATTTACATGTATTTTTTTATTTATTTCTAATATATTAGAAGTTATAAACACACACATAAAATCACTATTATATTCCTTAGAAAACAATTAAATTTAAATGATGAAATGTGCTTGATCAAAGATGTTTTGAAGGAAAAGTAAAAAAAATTAAAAAAAAAAATCCTCAGATCTGGACAAAATTGCAATGTGGAGACTGAAGTTTGGAACACATGCAGTGTTTCCCATAATCTATCTTGCTTTATGATAAGGAAGAGATAAGGAAGATCGATGAACTATCAACTTCCTTTCAATTTGACCACTTGGCAGAAAGTATATTTTTCGCATGAGTCGATATCAGAAAGATCTTTACAGAAAAACAAAACCAACCAACCAACCAACTAAACAAACAAACGACAACAGCAACAAAAGCTGAAGGTGGAGGTAGTGGATTGAAGGAAAGGAGATTGAGGAGAAACGATCCTGGATTGGGATTCTGGTTGTAGTAAAAGTCTTGTGTGACAGGCTAGTAAGTGGGAGCGAGGTGACTTTTGGACCCTCGACTGCTCAGGCTCTTAAACTGCCCAGGAAAAGAGCTTTGGTGGGTCTGAGACTGTACAATCCCCAGCCGCAAGGGAATGCTTTATTGCCGTCTGGAAGTGTTTATTTTCTGAACATAAATTCGGGGGACAGATTCAAGGCATGTCTAGAAATAAAGCATATCATCATGTGAGCTGAGCTGACAAGGACAATTTACTGTATCTTGCATTTGTTCTGAGCCAATCGGAGGAGAGCTGACGATTAACATTCTAAAAATCCCGCTGTTCAGTTAAGCCTGCCCCTTCACTGAACTTTGGAATGGCAGGCTTAACCCCTTGAGGACTGTAGTGCAGAGCCCAGAGCCACAGCAGAAATGTACAAGGTTGAGATATTCTGTGCCCAGAGGTTGAGCAAGAATCTCTTGTCTTTGAGGGTCCTGGGAACGGAGATAGATAGTCAAAAGCTAAGCTGTTTCCTTGTGGCTTTTTGTTGAAAAAGTTGGAGATTGGAATTTATTGGGCAAGTTTCCGTTTGGTTTTACAGTGAAGACAGGCCTGGTGTTTAAGCTGATCATTTGAACTGGACTAGGAGGGAGAATGTGGTATCTGAGGGTTAATTCCTGGGTCTGATTGGATCTGAACAGCTCCTCCATACATAGCCATTCGCCTTTTAAATGTGGACCGATTCACTCCACAGCAGGATTGCTTGTGGAAACTGTGAGAGTTAAATTGCTGCTGAATGGGAGTGGCCGTGTAGCAAGCCTCTTGCTCCACATTTGTTAACGGCATGTATTATTCTGCCGTCCCATTGAATGCTATGAAGAAGTTGAAGAAGAAACTTCTAGTTTCCCTGGAGTTATGAATGTTTCTTTCTATATATCTGTCTTTCCAAAAGATATATAGATTATATCTGGATTACAAGTAGCCATGTTTAAACCATTATTAGAATATATGATTCCAAAATTTTATTATAAACACAAGCATGTGAGATTGGGGGACAAAAACTGTTTGGTTTTGAAATATCCCACGAAAATGAATTTCATACTCGAAATCACTCTGTTTTTGAAGCACAGTGCAGAAATGAGGAGGGTAGAAGTGAGAGTAAACTAAATATATAATGTGCAGTTGGTTCGCTTTTCCCCAAGGGTACTACGTTCTTGATTTCAACAAATGGTTCAAAAACATTTGAAAAACAAGTCTTACTCTGAGCATGAGTAGACTTCTTGTCATTATTTCCTAAAGAATATGGCATGACACAATAACTACTCATACACAATGTACATTATGTTCCCGATTGTAAATAATCTAGATGCATTGCAAAGCATTCAGGAGGATGTCCTTGAGCTTTATGAAGATGTTACACCATTTTATGTACATCCCTGTATCTTGGTCTCCTTAGGGTTCTGAGAATAATCTATTATATTGCCGAGGAACGAATGAATGGGGGAATATTTCACCATACTTCAGTATGAATTCTTTCCTGAAACACAATCCAAAAGAGGGCTTGGACCAACGTGTTGGTGAGTAAGCAGTTTGCCATGAAAGAGTGAGAACATGAGTTCAAATCCATGGAGTCACTTAAAGCCAAGCACAGTGCCATGTGTGAAATCACCATGCTCCCATAGCTAGATGAGAGGCACACATATGAATATCTCTGGATAGTCATGGGTCAGGCAGCCTGGCACACAGGCTAGGCCGGAAACAGCAAAGACTTCTGTCTTAAACACAGGAGGTAAGGACTGGTACTAAGATTGTCATCTGATGTCTACAAGCATAATATGACCTATTCTTTCCCACATGTACACACATGAGCATGCTCTTGTATACACACACACACACACACACACACTCACACACAAAACCACATGTGCAAGTGTGCACATGAACATGCACAAATACCTACCCATGTGTACACACCTGAAGTTTAGAAACCAGCTGATCATTTATTGAAGGTTTTCAGCAAATGTTTTCCAGCGTCCTTGCCCTCTTGCCTCCAGCTTCTCCTTTGTCCTCTGGTTTCTTGTTATACTAAGCAACTCACAGCAACAGTCAGATGGGGGAAAGGAGAAACCACAAGGAAGCTTTTTATAAGCAAAAGAGATAGAATTCGTGTGCTGGCATCATTTTTTCCTAGGAGACTGCTGAGCATCCTACAGAGTGGCTAGGCAGTGAGGAATTTTAGAAATCCCAGCTTTATCTTATTAATGAGACAATCTTTAGTCCTTAAAATTCACTGAGAGCCAAGGAACAGTTTAATTGATTTTTTTTTTTAAGACAAAAGCTCTAACTCTTCATTGTCTATTTTAATGACTTTTTTAAACATATTGTGATGGCAAGTTGACTTATGTGCTGAGAGTACATAAAAAGTTTTCCTTCTTTGCTTTTTATCTCTTATGTTTCATTTCTTCCTTCTGTTCCCTTCCTTTTCCTTTCTGTTTATGGTTTGGATGTAAAATGTCTCCCACAGCCTTATGTGCTTAGACCTTCTGTTCTCTGTGGGGGGAGCTGTTTGAAAGGCTATGGAACCAATGAGTAGGGGCCTTATTTAAAGATGTGGATCTTTAGGACACTCTGTGAATGGTTTTCTGATCTCTTTGTCTGTTTTCTGCTCTGCTAAGATGTAAGGAAGCAGCTGTTGAATGCTGCTCTGCACAAAGCTACCTGTTGCTACAATAGACTGTATCCCTGTAAACACTTGCTTCCCGAAGCTGCTTCTTCATCGTAGCTACAAGAAACCCTACCAAACCCGACCAAACCAAACTACCAAACCTTCCTTCCTTTCTTCCTTTTGTTTCTGCCTCTCTCTCCCTCCTTCCTTCCCTCCTTCCTCTCTTCTTCCTTCCATGTAACTTCAGTTTTACCCAGTGTTGATCTCATTTCAATTTTAATTCATCTTGATTTACTCAAAGGTAAAATCAAGGCAATCTAAGTGAGATTGCAGTTCTGCCTTTTGTGGGTTTATTGCCAATATCTTATCTATGACATGTGGGTTAGTGAGATGTTTCTTAGCTCTCTATACAACTTAATAAGGCTTCTGTTAGAAATCACTAATGGAAGATTAAAAACTGGCTAAATGGCATATTCCGTTGCTCTTACAGATAACTCCATATATTATGATTTCTGTTTAATAATTAATGCTCTTGTTTTTAAGATATTAACAATTTAGTCTTTGCCCTACTCAACCACTCTTGTAATGAAAAGCTCAGTGTGCTCCGTGGGCCTTGTATCACTACCATGCTAATTGTGATGAAATGTTCAGTGTAATGTACCAATAAATATTTGAAAATTCCATGGAAGGAATGTGGGGAGAGCACTTTGTGCTTTTAATTGATATGCTGAGTAACACTGGTTGCAAATGGGACTAATGCATGTGAGGTTTTTCTTTCTCTAAATGTGATTCAAAAATTGTGGTGTCTGCAGTAACTGACAACAACTCTCCCCTCTGGCCAGTGTCTGTGGATTTCTCTCTTCTTGCTTTCTTGCTTCACCCTAGTGAGAAAATGATTTACTAGAAACATATTTCACTTACTGTCTGACGTTGATACAGTGTAATCCGGAGGTTTTCCTAAAAGCTGCCTTTTAGCCCTTCCCATGTTCTTTTCCATTTTCACTGGACTTGTTTTCTAAATTTGAATTCTGCTCAAGACTAAGGGCTTTGTGGTATCTTTTATTTTTATATCATATTTTCTTTCCTTTTTCCCTTTCTTCCTTTCTAATAGATCTAGGAGTTTTAATATTGCATGTATATGTGTTTTGCTGCACATATATGCCTATATTATATATGTGTGTATATGTATAATATGTATGTATATATATATATATATATATATATGCTCATAATTTTTCAAAGGTCCTCTGTACATGCCCTGAACTGAACTGCTGAGCTATTTCTCCTTCCCACGTATGGTGTTTTTCAAGTCGCCTATCCATGCTCCAGTATGGTTACTGTTTCCTTCTGCGCTTACATATTAAATCTCCTGTAGTCTGCAACGATCTCATGGTAGCTGCCTTGTCAGTGCCTTGTCAGTGTCATCAACTACTTTCTGGACTTTTAATGCCTCACTCAGGGCTCTCCAGGTTTTCAAACTCCTGCTATAATCTCTGAGATGGCCAAGGCTCTTCAGGATTTAACTGTCTACTTTGTGACTCTCATGTGCTCCCACTAACTCCCTTTCTCCTCTAATCCCCACCATCCTTTAACCTATGGCCACATTAAGCTGCTCATGTGCTTCCCACTGTGCCCTAGGATGCTATTAATTTCCATTCCTTTAATTTAGTGTCACTTGGAAGGTGTTGCTTGCTAGACTGTACTGTCCAGAGTCTAGGGTAGAATTCTTCCCTTGTATATTGATCATGGCACAGCACACCAATCCCCTCCTGTTGTGGAATCAAGGTTCCAGGTGAGCCTGTTAGTTTGATTGCTTTTCCATCTGAGAGATCATGTCTATGTAACCTTACATTGATATAGCACATGAAAATGTTAGTGGATGTATGACTGAGGAGAGGCAAGTTGTATATGGATGAGTTCTCTCAAGCTAAATCCAAAATACAGTAAAGTCTTGGAATTGGCCAACCTGGAAATTATTGCTTTCTTTTCTAGTTCTTAGAAGGAAGGAAATCCATAAGCTAATGACAGCTCTCTAGTGCCCACTCTGCTTGCTCTACTATTAAACATTTTTAAAGGGGGAAGAAAGGATACAGTATGCAGCAACTTTTCTCTCCCTGATGCTCTATTACCCCCTTAAAACTTAACACCATTTACTAAGAAGCAGGTGATAGGTACTCAAGATTGGCTTAAGAATTGACTGGCTAACCAAGACAGATTGGAAGTCCTGTGTTTAATGTCCAAATAAAGGCCAGAAAAGGCTTGGAATAGTCATTCTTGACCAGAGCCTATACCTATGATTTAGGAATATTGACAAACTTATGCTATTTGCTTAGGCAGATAGAGCTACCCTGAAACTGGTAACTCTTGACCTTCTTCCTCCTCTTCCTACATATGAACATTTCTTGGTTTCCTCTTGCCTGTTAGGATGTTCTGCCCAAGAAATTTTGGGAATTTTTTAATGTTGTGGTAATGTAGTACGGCTATCCCAGCTTTCTATCAGAAGTGGCAGGCAGCCAAAAACTGGAATCATTGTTTGCAAACTCTAAATATAGAGTCAAGATTTATATGAAGAAAACAGATATGTCTTGTTATAAAACCATGAATAAGCATTGGCACAAACATAATAGTTTATTCTTCCTAGATATCACTTATTTTAAATAGCAATCTATCTTTTACCATTCCGGAAGCACTTGCTTGGGCTCAACGCACCGGGGCTGCTCTTTTTTTCATGCAGTGACGACTTCATCACTGACAGACCTGATGGCGGAAACTGGAGCTCAGAGCCTGAAGGCAGCTGGGTCTTTCTGAATTTCATGGAGCCTGTGGCTTGCAACTGTTAGCACCACATCATCATGATCTCCAGGTCACTGCTGTTGTCTTTTATTATTCAGCATTTGCTCTACAGAAAGATTGCCTTGATCCTAAATTTTCTTTGGCCTTTACAAGATGTCCCGTTCAGAAGAGAAAGAGGCCTCCCCCGTGCCCATCTGTGCTTCCGCTGACTCCCTTCCCACCCTGCCCCCTATCCTCTGATTCCATCCCACTTTAATCATTCCAGCCTTGTCCACAACAAAGGGACAGCAGGAGGAAAAAGATTTTCGGAAAGAGTTAAAAAGGACAGATGAAATTTATACAATGTACACCATATGGCCTGACATTTTCCAGATTAGGTAAACATTTCTATTGGGGATGAAGGGTCCTGTATATTGATGTACAGAAATTGCATGAGACAAGAGCTCATTCAGCATAGTTAAGCAACGGATTCCTTTGCTCTGTGTAAGAAAATCTCAAAACTCCAGGAAAAGTGGCAGGGGGAATCTTGGTATAATTCAACTTTTGGAAGAAGGGATTAAAACCTGTGATTCTGTGGCTAAAATAAATACTGTCACTTCTAAGTTGACCATCAGTAATTATTTTCAAGTGCATTCACATGTATAAACTGACATAAGAAATGCATTCATAGATATAAACTGACATAAGCTTCAAGATCCTCCCAAAAGGGCATAGCCAAGCTTTCCTGATACAACTGGAGTTCTAAATTTGGCCAAAGTCCATCTCCAAGTAGCCAGTGACCATAGAGTCATTTGCAATGTTTGGCAAATTGATTCTAGGTAAATTCCCACCAAGGTGTGTACTGGTGTCGGGTGCAGCGGCCCTTTTTTTGAGTGAATAGCCCCAGAGCCATAGATTTCATTTGATCTTTGCAAAGGCTAACATCTGTCTGCTGTCAGTTTAGTAAGATTGATGGCAGGCAAGAAAATGGAGAGGGAAAGAAGCTGAGGGAGCAGAGACAGGGAGAAAGCACTCTGGGCAGCCCCCATGGTGGTGGCCAAGGCTGCCAGGGGTCAATGCTGCAAACCCTTTGGCTGCTGAGGTCTGCCGGTGGGAAGCAGCCAAGGCCCCACGCTGACAGCAACTGCACTTAGATGTTACAGCTGATAACTAGAACTCAACAACACCACAGTGGCATTTTGCACCCTATACATCTTAATAGATTATTCAAAGTGCAAGCAGCACCAGGCTAAATGTTATGACAGCCATAAGAATGTAGTTTACTGTTATCTTAATATAACTGGGGAGTGCAGGGTAAGCCATCAAAAATATTATATATATTTTTTAAAGTTTCCAAGAGAAACTAACTCATGCAGACACAAGGCTATTTTTACAGGAAGCCCTGAATCTTGGCAAACACTTTTCAAACCATAATTTTAAATACACACACACATACACATTTCACATATGCATATGTATATGCATGGCTCTGCACATTTAGATATGTGTTTACCCCATTTGCTAAATATCATTTTTCTTTTACAACTTCCTTTAAATTGTTATATGCATACCATATAGGGAAGATTCAATTTAGATATTTAAAAAAATGATTCCCATATTTGAAGTTTATCTAGGAAATAGTAAGCATTATTTTTGAAGGTACAATAGCTCACTTAGACAGGGGAAGAAAGAGAGAACACATGGAGAGGAGGAAAGGGAGAGGGAGGGAGGGAGGGAGGGGAGGAAGGAAAGGAGGGAGGAGAAGGAGGAAGGGGATATTAGTTTTCCATGGACAACATAACTTGAATATACACATTTTAAACCCCAGGTACATAAACTTAGAAATATGCGTGGTGTTGTCTGTGAAACTAAATAAGGTCAAATCTCACAGAGCAGGAAAGTTCAAGGAGAAGAGAAAGATAAATTCTGTGCCTCAGCATGTTTCTTCACTGGTGTGGCTGGTGCTTGATTTGAACTTGCTGAAGCCAAGGCTTGGGGAGGTTTAGACTAGTTTGACCTTTATCAGCAGGAGGCAGAGCCCATGAATAGAATCTAATCCACACAAATCCAGGCACATTCAACACCTCCAAATTTAGTTGGAAACTCAAACAACTTTGCTTTATTCAATAAGAGCTCTCTTGGGGTCCTTGGGATTCCTTGTGATACCAGAGTGGTGACATTATAGAAAATATGCACATACCAGGACACTCCAGAGAACAGCCTCCAGTACCAAAGCTCCTACAAGATGGCTAATTCCTTTTCCCCACTTAAAATGTCAACTTCTAAACTAAAACATTTTCCCCTTGAATTCTTTTTTATTTAGCAGATGAAGTGTTTTGAGTGTGTTCAGATAAAGTTGGTCAGCAATGGGAAGACCTGCGCAAAACTTAGACTGGAGTGAATGTGTGAATGAACACCATTACTCTTCCCACAGTACCACAGAAAGGATTTAAAATTTGTGCACATTGGTTTTCTTCCCTCCCTCCTTCCTTCCTTCCTTCCTTCCTTCCTTCCTTCCTTCCTTCCTTCCTTCCTTCCTCCCTTCCTCCTTCCCC
>JADRCD010232557.1:22372-35300 GCA_019843815.1 Montemys delectorum
CTTTCTTTCTTTCTTTCTTTCTTTCTTTCTTTCTTTCTTTCTTTCTTTCTTTCTTTTCTTAACTCTGCATGATTTGTCATGATATGACTCAGGTTTCATGATGGTCTGGAATATTTCATGGGTGAAAACAAGTACTGGAGGATATAGAGAGCCATTGGAACTGTCTAGCTAGAGCAAGAGTGGATTCAGATGTGGATTTGGGAAATAGCCTTGCAGAAGATGGAGTGGGAGACAGAGAAATGCCTGGAAGGCTTTGGGTCTGCTTTCACTGCAGTGGTACCAGGCAGAGGTGGGAGTGGGGGGGTGGCTTGGGGTGGAGGGGGGAATAAAATAGTATAAAAAGAGAGGAAAAGAAGAGGAGAGGCAGGAAGGCAGCACACACGTTTTTCCCATGTTCTAAACTATCTGCCCCATACCACTGTGTTCCATTTTCCATCAAATATGTTCCAGATGTCTATCTTGTGCCAAGCACCGTTCTCAGTGGTCCTTAAAGTCCAATGCTTTTGCCAACCAGTTGGAAAGCCCTTGATATATAATAGATCCCTACACACTTCAAGGTCAAATGGGGATTCCATGGAACCAGGTTTTGGCATGAAAATACTTAGCGAGTATGGGTGAGGAAAAAAAAACAAGTAACCCAAAGGAACAGTCCAGATAGAGCAGCTGATGGACAATCAAGCTGGAATCTTTAACTATATGGAACCACAGCAAGAACAGTCCATACTCTTGTCACAAAGAACATGACAGTTCTGCTGAGAAAGAAAAAAAGATGGCAGTTGGCTACAGTTGTTATCCCAGCTACTCTGAAGTTGGAGGAGGAGGAGGAGGAGGAGGAGGAGGAGGAGGAGGAGGAGGGCTGATTTAGAGACCTACCTGAACTAAGAAGTCAATTCAAAGCCAGTCTGAAGAACTTAGCAAAACCAAGTCTCACAATGAAAAGTAACAACAGGGCTGGCCTGCAGCTCGTGGTAGACTGCCTGTTGGCATGTGCCTGGCTCTAGGCCCAGCCTACAGTTCTAGAAAAAGATAAAAGAATAAGGATGGGAAATATCAACACAGATAAAAACACTATGTATTTTGTAATGGAAGCAAGCAAGTCAGAATGGCAATGGGTTTTTTTTTGTTTGCTTGTTTGTTTTTGTTTTGCTCTCTCTCTCTCTCTCTCTCTCTCTCTCTCTCTCTCTCTCTCTCTCTGTGTCTGTGTGTGTGTGTGTGTGTGTGTGTGTGTGTGTGTGTGTGTGTGTGTGTGGTGTCTGCAACATGTACATGCAGGTGCTGGAGTTTTTGAGCACATGCTACCATATCTGACTTTTTATGTAGGTACTGGATGGAATCCAAACTCTGCTCTTCATGTTGAAGCAGAAAGTGCCTTTATACACTCAGCCATCTCCCCAGCCCCAAGAGTGATATATTAAAGGATCAAAAGACTTGCTTTCACTTAAGTTATACTTTGGGGTATGTGTGTGTAACAGGACGACAGAGACATGGAGACAGACAGAGAGCTAGTTAGTTACTTTGTGTGTGTACAGGTACTCATGGAGGCCAGAAGAGAACAGTGAGCTTCTGGAAGTTGGAGTTATAAAATGGCTGTATGCATTGTGGAATCTGGGAATAGAACTCCGATCCTCTGTAAAGATCTTTCATGCCTTAGGAGCTGATCCTGTTTTCCAGCCCATGAAACAGCCTTTGAAACATTCCTTAATCCACAAGCAGTCCAACGCTTCATTATGAAATCCTATATCCAGTGCAACTCTACAAACCTTGCTCTCACACAAAGAAAAGGACCTGAAGCAGGTTACCGAGAGCTTTTTGTTGCACTGAATAATAATGGTAAGAATTGTGTGCTAGCACAGATTCCAAAGGTTCCTGAGCACTGAGATACTAAGACGCAAGGATCAGGCTTGGATGGGCTAATGGATGTTTCTGAGAGACCCCAGGACCACAGTGGCACCATGAGTGACCTGTGGACTCTGAAGTACTTTAAAGACTGAGGACTCAGTTGCTGCCACCCTCCCCCGTCCCCACGATACCAATGAATGGCTCAGCCAGGGTTGCACGTGAATGCTCAATCTCTGTGAGTGTTACATGCGAGAAGTAGCAAAATTTCCACTCCACAGAGCTGATATCTTTTCCAATAATGACATTAACAGGGAAGTGTTATCTTTAGAGTACTTTTCTGGCTTTATGTATTTTTCAATAAATTTATAAAACTTTTACTGTTTTCAGAGCCAACATTAAACATGCTTAGTCTTTAAAAAAAATAGTACTCAAAAAGGTAAAAAGTGAAAATTAACTGGAAGAAGTTTTTTTTTAAATAGAAAGGAAGAAAGGAAGAAAGAAAGAAAGAAAGAAAGAAAGAAAGAAAGAAAGAAAATAAACAGTGTCCTTGTATCCCCTACTGGACATTTTTAGTTTGTGAATATATGTCTAATTTTACCAAAGTGGAATCTCACTATATACTCTATTTTGTAGCCGGTTACATTTAATCTGAATGGAAGTTCTTATCTTTATTGTTTAATCTAAGTGGAGAGGATGTCTTTCCAAGTCATCTATACTACCTTTTGTTTGCTTCTGTGTTTATGAGACAAGGTCTTTCCATAGCTATGCTGACTAGAACTCTCTATGTAGCCCAAGCTGACCTCGAATTTATAGAAATCCCACTGCCGCCTCCTCCTCAGTGCTGGGATTACAGCTGTGTGCTAGCACACCGCAGTCATTGTTTTCTAATGGCAGCAATCTCCACATCAGATGATTCTTATCCACCTGTAACTCCAGCTCCAAGGGATTTAATACCCTCTTCTGGCATCTGGGCTTACACACACACACACACACACACACACACACACACACGCACACGCACACGCACACGCACACGCACACGCACACGTACACATACACATACACACACACACACACACACACACAGAAGCACACACACATAATAAAGAATCTTTCTTAAACTGTTAGCCTTAGGGCTGGGGAATGGCTTAGCATATATGTGTGTATTGGAACTCTTCATTTTATGGCATGTTTGAATTGTTTTCATTCCAGCTACTGACCCCAAAACAGATTATAAGAAAGGCAAATAAAATCATTCCTGCCTTGCCTCAAGTGTCCTGGCTTATGTCTCAGGCCAGTAGAGGCAGGCTCCCTTCTTTGTGGTACACGCATACTTGACATCCCTGTGGAAGCCACTGTCTTTCCCTAGCCCATGATCCCTCTATTTCCCATCTCTGAAGAAACTGCCATCTTCTGGTCCTTCACCTCTGTGCTTCATTCAGCATCACTGACAATCATCTTACCTGGCTTGACTGTTGCTTGTCACTCACTCCACAACAATGTATCCTACGCGTGCCGCACATCAGCTAGCTCCTTGTGACATAACAGAGGAACTCAAAGAAGGCAGTGAAGCAAGGATGCTGTAGCTTTAGCTCATAGACATCTTTGACTCAAAAGAGAGTCTCAGCCAAAGTGAGAAAAGAAATTTCGCCAACTGGGAGGTCATCAGAAGGGCACACTCCCAGAGCCTTCTCCATGGTGGCACAGAAACCTCATCGGGGCCTCAGATCTTGTCATCTGTCCCTTCTATGTGAACACTGTCATTTTACTGTAGCAGCTGGTCCTGCTTCATACCCACCTGCCCAAGCTGTTGCTGTCACAATAAGATAATGCTGAGAAAGGAATGGCTTTTTGTTGGTCTAAGGAGGAAAAGGAGGAGACAGGAAGTTCCCTCTTTAGTTCTCAAGGTGGTCCAGAAACCTCTGCTCTTAAATAGCATAGGACTCTGGGGCCAGGCTTAGGTGACATCTTGGGATATAACATTGAGATTCCACAATCACCAGAAAAGGTTTCCTCTATTTCTCCAGACCTGGCCTGTATTATAGAATGACTCAGACTCTTGCTGGTCTCCTGGTGTCAGGTATGGGAAGAGCCATCCCAGGGTGTGCAGTGACCCTGGGCATGAAACGTTACAGTTAAGGAATTCTCAGGGTTCTTTGGCTGGATAGTAGTATAGAAGCCCACCTGTGACGTGAAGCTGGATGCAAGAAACCAGCTGTATATGAAACACTTCCTAAGCCATCATGAGAAATACAGATTTGGGGGGATGTAGAGATGGCTCGACACTTAAGAACACACACTACTCCCATAGAGGGCAAGACTCAGGTCTGCTTACCAGAGCCCACAATGGACAAGTCACAACCACCGTGTGACCTGATGCCCTCTGCTGGCCTCTGCCTATACTCATACATACACCCCTACACAAAGACACACATATACATAATTTAAAACAATCCAAATGCATCTTTTATTTTTTTAAAAAAATGATTTTTTTTCTCTTACAGAGAGTGCAGTCTACTGGAGTATAAAAACCAGGAGGTTCAGGAAGCTGGTTGTATATGAATAGTTCATTAAATGAAGAGGCAAGTTTTAGTTCTAGGAAAAGTTGTGCTGTTGATCTAGAAAGATCTGAATAGGATCAGGAAACTAATTTGTGGTAGTCTGAACAGAAGTGCCTTGCCTAGGTTCACAGATTTGAATACTTGGTCGCCAGGGAGTGGCACTACCAGGAGGTGTGGCTTTATTAAAGTAGGTGTGGCCTTGTTGGAGGAAGTGTGTCACTGTGGGTAGAGCTCTCAGGTTTTAAGTGCTCAGTCCAGGCCCAGTGTCTCCCTCTCCCTCTCTCTGTCTCTTGCTTGCAAAGATATAGAGCTTTCAGCTACCTCTCCAGCACTAAATTTGCCTGTGTGCCGCCATGTTTCTTGCCATGATGATAATGGACTAAACCTTTGAATATAAGCAAGACCCAAATAAATGTTTTCTTTTATAAGAGTTGCTGTGGTTATGGAGTCTCTTCACAGCATTAGAACTCTGATGAAGACACATTTTGAGGGGGAGGGGGAGAGAAGTAAAGAGTTCAAATTTAAATGCCAGGTCTCCACAGGATTCTCAGGGTTCTTTATAAATCTCAATAAAGTGGGCGTTGTGTCTGGGAAAGTAAGACTTGAAAAGTTTATGCAGTCAAATGACAGACACTTGGTCTCCCTAATATAGTGACCATATTGGCTGTCTGGTGAAGAAATGAATCTACTTCATAAATGCCCATTGGCATAAGTTCTTGACTGAAAGGGGGCATGGTGAAAGTACGTGTTGTGGGAAGAGGGGTGTGTACAAGTAAGGCATAGGTCAGATGTCCTGTGGCTTACAGGCTGGAGTAGAAATTGCTGTGGTCTTATGCCCTTGGAGAAGTCACTAATATCAGTGAGTTGGGCATCCATAGTGACAGACTCCATCCCTCTCCATCTCTTACTGTTATTGCATCTCTCCTCCACTGCCTCTCTTGTCCTTCCTCCCTCCTTCTCCTTTTCCTTTTCTTCTTCCTCTAAACTTCCCCTTCCCCCTTCCCCATTCATCCTCATCTTCCTCTTTTCCCTCCTCCTCTGATTCTCAATCCCTATCCCCCATCTGTCCCTAGCTCTTTCCATCTCCCCTCCTCTCCATAGCCCTTTCTTCCCTCCCTCCTTTTTCCTTGTGTATAATTACTAACCTTAATAATTCTATTCATGGATGGTCCTCTGCACTGTATATTTTGCAAAGTAGATTTCCCCTTAAGCTTTAAATACGTGTAATTGGAATGACCTGTACATTCACTGCAGAGCAGGAAGCTTTTGCCATCCAAAGTAGGATTGTCCCTTGAGGACTGGAGAGATGGCTCAGTGGTTAAGAAGCCTTGATGCTTTTGCAGAAGACCTGAGTTCCTTTCCCAGCACTCTTGTCTGCCTCCAATCCCAGTTCCAGATCTATCTAATGCCTGTAACTTTATTTTTTTAAATCTTTATTTTTAATGATGGTTCTTAAACACTTTAACCTCCCTTGTAGCCCATCACTCACCAGAGGTAATAGAAAAGAAATTAAATGGGGGAAGTGGACCTGTTTAGAAAGGTTCTTTGGAGAAACTCCAGTCTGTGTTGTCTGGAAATCAACAGTTCAGTTCACAGGTCAGCAGGCAGCAACAGCTTGATCCACTCACAAACACCTCACAGATACACCAGCAGTCCAGATGGCTAGAGTCAGTTTAGCAACAGTGGTGACAATACCTAGCAGAGTCAGTCAGGCCCTAACCTCTGCTCCAGTCATCAAGAAGGACCAGCAGGAGACCAGGAGTTCTCAGCTGTGCCTCTCTCACGGAAGCAAAGATCAGTGAAGACCCTAGACCCACAAGTCTTGCATAGCTAGCTATACCAGCAAGCCAAACTGGCTCTCTGGCTCTCTATGGAGTTCTATTTATACCCTCCAAACATCACATGCCCTCCATGTGCCCTGCCTCAGCATATGCATCCAATCAGCCCAAGTCCATGGAGTTCCAACAAATGGAGCTCAACTTCACAATGTAAGGCAGACCAATATATGTGTGTTGTTAGCCAAGAATCTTTTATCACGTGTCCTTTCACATGTTTGCTTTAGTACATCCTCTTTCCTGTGTCTGTTTCAGTGAAACTTTCCTTCGTGAGTCTGCCTTAGCCTTCCTTTCACCAGTGTCCACTTCAGGAAAACACACCTTCACATGTTTGCCCCAGCAAAAACCCATCCAACACAACTAACTTTCCAAAGAACCAAGTTTCCATTTCAAATGCCCTCTCCCATTCTTCCCAGATGCCTGTGTGTGCACATGTGCACATACATGCACACATGAAAACAAGAGAATAGTATTTTCCTGTTCTAAAATCAGTGAGCAAAACCAGAGCTGACTGACACATCTGTGGTGTACCCAACTATTGTCTCAGGTATCCAGGGTCTACAATGATGACATGATTCCTGAGAGTGAAAGAAAGAAGAAAAGAGACAGAGGGAAGATGGAGGACAATAAAAGGGAAAGGGAGAGAGGGACCAGGAAAAGAGGGAGAGATGGCAGTTATGATGGAAGCCTGGTAAGATAATTGAAGACTCTGCCTGTGTAGACATTTTACAAACCAGAGCTGGGAAGAGATGTACATCCTTCACTTCTCTTTTGTTTGTTTCTAGACACCTAGCCATGTGAAAAAAGGGATGCCTGATCATGGAGTCTTCCAGCCAATAGCCCCTTTACAAAGATTTTTAGAATCAGCTTGTATCTCCAGCAGATTAAAGAATTTATAATCTTCCTATGGACCTGTCCAGACCTGTTGTTATCTTTCTATTTCCAGAGTATTTAAATGCCTCGTGCTTTGGGGAGTCTTGTCTTCCTTGTGCTGCCATAGAAAGGCCTGGCACCTTTAGGGCTTGAATTGCTTAGCAGCTATGAACTTGACACAGTGGGATAAAGACAAAGTGAAGCATGTATATTTAGAGACAGCCAGGTGGACGGCCCAGTACCCACGGCCCTTGGTTTCCTGGTATTGTGTTTTCTTTCCTCTGTAAAATGGAGTCAGTACCTCTTCCCTTGAAGTGTTGATGAATGTGACTGTGAGGTGACCAATGGTAGCTAATACCATCAAACAGCCAGGTGTGCGACACATAGTGACAGTCAGTGTGACTATAGTGTCTCAGTACCGGTCGAGTCTTTGTGTGTGTTTATGTATATGTGTGTATAGGTGAGCATGTGTGTGTACATGTGTTTATAAGTGAGTGTGCATATGTGTATAAGCATGTGTATATAGGTGAGAGCACGTGTGTGTCTGTACATGTGTCTATAAGTGAGCATTCATGTGTGTGTGCACATGTGTATATAAGATGAGCATGCTTGTGTGTACATGTGTCTGTAGGTGAGCGTGTATGTGTGTATGAGCATGTGTGTGTATATGAGTGTGCATGTGTATATGCACATGTGTGTACAAGTGAGCATGCCTGTATGTTTACACACATGTGAGCATTCATGCATATAGGTGTGTGTACCTGCGTGTAAAGGTGAGCATGCTTATGTGTATATAGGTAAGTACACAGGTGTATGTATGCACATATATGTATAGGGGAGTATGCCTGTGTGCATATTCATGTGTGGATTAAAAGATAATCCCAGATGTTCCAGCCCAGGGCCTTCCATATTGCTTTTCTTTCAATAGGACTTGAGTGTTCCCAGTTGTCCTAAGCTGGTAGCCACTGACCCTGGCTGGTCCACACACCTCTGCCTCTCCAGCACTGGACTTACAGATGTGCATCACCATGCCCAGCCTCATATGTGGATCCAGATGGTAGACTTCACATATTTGCACAGCAAGGACTTGACTGGCCAACTGAGCCATCTTTCCAGCCTCTGGTCAAATCTCAATTAGTGCTTGCCTGAACCAAGCTCAAGTCCACAGGATGTTCTAGAATCCTTCTATCAGCTGGCTGAAAGCAAAATTCATCTCTGTGCAGATGTGCGGACATTTCCGAAGTACCATCAGAGGCAGTTTCACTAACAGAATCACCCCATCCTTCAGGGCCAGGAATTCTCTATTTAACCACAAATGTCTTCCCTCAGGGTTTCATTAAAAAAGTTTAAAAAGTCAACACTGCTTCAGGGGCTGCAGAGGCATGAGAGTGTGATTTGGCCACTTTAGAACAGAAATGAAGAAATACTGTACAAAGGCATTTGAGGTTTTTAAAGAATATCTTTCATTGTAAAAGATATTTTTGGTTTTTCTTTTAATAGAATGTCTTTCATTATAAAAAGTATTTTTTATAACTTTGAAGAGATATCTAATGCAGGCTACAAGTACTACAAGTGTTCTGTGTGTATGTGTCTGTCTCTCTGTCTCTGTCTATCTCTGTCTCTCCCTCTCTCTTTGTGTGTGTCTATCTCTCTGTCTCTCTGTATCTCTCTCTGTGTATCTCTATTTCTCTGTCTCTGTCTGTCTGCTTCCCTCTCTCTCTCCTCTCTCTCCTTCTCTCCTTCCGTATCTCTCTGTGTCTCTCTATCTCCCTGTCTCTCTCTGTATCTCCTATGCCTCTCTGTCTCAGTCTCTCTGTCTCAGTCTCTCTGTCTCTCTGTCTCTTTCTCTCTCTCTCCCTCCCTCCCTCCTCTCTCTCTCTCTCTCTCTCTCTCTCTCTCTCTCTCTCTCTCTCTCTCACACACACACACACACACACACACACACACACACACACACACACACTCCTGGTGCTAGTTTGGGCTATATGATTAAATGAAGAAAAGAATTTCTTCTCTGCAGAAACCATTCTTGCTCCGAGCATCGTTTTAGCGCTCTTACTGTGTGATAGCACCAGAACGAGTAGTAATTATTTTCTGATGATACAGATGCGTCTCTCTGGCTGACTGTGGCAGTGCTTTCGTGCTGAGTTCTCTGAAGTTTAGGTTATGCACTTGAAGCCTTATCCAAAATATATCTTTTATGATTGATGAGGACCTTGCAGCATGCCAACTTTGTAATTTACACGTTTTAAAGAAATGGTTCTGTGCATAAATCTCTGGCGTAGATTCCTTAATCAGAAGCCAAATGCCCTTTACTATAAGAGCCCTACAACAGGCTTTTATTAAATATACTGTGCAGAAGTCAAAGGCAAGGATTCCTTAACACACTCTTGTGTTTCCTTACTGATATATACACACACATACATGCATGTGCATGTGCATGTATGTGTGTGTACATGTGTGTGCATGTAGTGTGTGCATATGTATGAGTGTATATGTGTCTATGTACGTGTGTGTGTGTGTGTGTGTGTGTGTGTTTGCTATTTTAGCAAAGAAAGCCTACAATACCTATTATAGCATCACTGTCAGGCTAACGATCAGACTTATTTTCTGAATACATTGTTTTTACTAAAGTCTGGAATGACCTTTCAGAGGTTGCCTTAACAAGCTGTTTGAAAGGGGAAAAAAATCCTCTCTGACCAGCAAAACAGAAAAAGAAAACATGAATGGTGCAGAAAGGAGGGAATGAATGGAAAAGGTGAACTTGGCTCAAGTGTCCTCGAGCAAGCATGTCCTGGACATGAGCTTCCCTCGGGGGACTGTAAGCATTTGCAAGACTTTCTATATGAAGACCTTGAACTGAACTAAATTACATTTAGTTTCCTCTCAAAAGGAGTAGAAGATTTTCTGAGTGAGGCAAAGAATGGTTAAAAACAAAACAAAACAAACAAACACTTGGGATGACAGAGCCTGTGAAGCTGTGATGGGCCTAAAGGATTTCAGAAACTGTTCATGCTGCACCTGAGTAGCTCTCTGTGCCATCTAGGAAAGGAATGCTTCCTAAGCTGACATTTTTAGGGAGGACCAAGGTTGGGTGAAGGGAGTGAGCCCTTGCATGGGGCCATCATTCCCCTTTACTTGAAAGGTTGCTCCTGTGTAAAACACAAGAGAGATGCCATGAGCTACCTCTGAGGGAGCCTTAGGTCTTTACTGGAGAGAGAACAGATGTGGTGTGATGACGACAGATACATTCCAAACCAGGGCAAATCAGTGCGCGTGCATGCACGCACATGCACACGCACACGTACAGAGATGAAGATATCTGCAGAGGCCAGAAGAGTGTACCAAATGCTCTGGTACTGGAGTCACAGATGGTTGTAAGCTGTCAGATATGAGCGCTGGGATCTGAACCTGGGTCCTCTACAAGAGCAACCAGAGTTCTTAACCACTGAGCCATCTCTCCAACCCCACTGGTGCATTTTTTTAAAAAGTGAAAAACCTTGGCCTTTGTGATCTCTGGGAATCCTTCGAGGCAAGTGCTTGCTTCATTTCACAGCAGTGATTTATGGTCCTGGCTGAAAATCTTGAGTGGAGGTGTCTCTCCTCCATCATGAAGAAATAACAAAACATTTATAAACAGGAGAGAGCTTCAGACGAGAGGGTATGAATTTCCACACAGAATCAACGGCTGAGGGGATATGCATACATTAATTAAGAATTCTGACACCCTTCCTTTATAAGGTCCCTTATGAAAGATAGGCCATTTTCCACATTTATTTTGTGTTGGAAGTGACAGATGAAATTAATATGCTTCATAAATTGCTAGCGCAGAGGGTCAATTAACAGGAGAACTAACCTTGTGAAAGTCATTTTGAAAGACTAGTTATGTCTGTAATATTCCCTGTCAAATTAGGTAAAAGTGGGAAAATCAGAAGGCTGTCAAATAAACAGCAATCTGAGAAATGAGTAATTGCATTTTTGATTAGGTGAATTAGTTTCTGTGATTGTTGGCTGAGAAGTAGCAAATGAACAGTGGATGCCCCAGAGAGGCTAAAACCTAGGGTTAGTACACATGCATGTGGTTATGCAAATACGGTAAATGGGTGTATGTATGTGTCTGTATGTGTCTGCATGTGCACGGAGACAGAGAAGGTCCTGTAGATGCAACGTGGAGGTAGGACTGGGTCCTACACCTCCTAAAAGTCCATTTTCTGCTCCTTAGCTGGGGTTGCTATCTTTGAGGCTCCTTCTATCTCTCCTCTTCCATTAATTCCAAATGAATCCTGGTGCCCATGCAGTGGGCTATGCTGTCTTATGTCCACTCATGGGCAAACATGTTGACCTCCAGAGTTAGTGTTCCCTTGGGAGAAATAGCTACCGTGACCCCAAAATTGAGACTCTCTGGTTGAAAATCATTTGCTTCCGTTAGCAGAGAACCAGGAAAAGAGGCTTTCCTAATTAAACTTCCCTGAGTCCTTAGAAGGCTAAAGTCAACAGAGTGATCCAAGTTCACCTTATAGATGGTTCCAGGAGAATAACACAGTCACCCAGAGCCCACGGAGGAGAGGGATGTCCTCTGTCAGATGACATGCACCTGACCTCCCTGTTCCCGCTGTGTAGATCCTACTTGAGCCCCCCTCTCTTCATCCACCACTTGTAATGTCTCTCAGCTCTTCTTCATAACATCCCTGTGTGTGATGAGATTGGATTCCTGGCCCTGGCTGAGTCTCAAGTTCCTTGTGGCCACTTGACTCAGCAGAGTTCAAACTTCATCTCAAACCTCAGTCACTGGTCTCCCTTCCTTCAAGACTTCCAGCCAGCTCCCTCATCAGGACTCTGGCTCCCGTTGTGTGAAGTGAGCTTTGTGGCGCAGAGGTTTGCTGAAAAAATAGAAATGCAGAAGTGCTAGACAAATAGCTACTTCGGAGCTGGCTGCCATGAACATGGAGCAAGCACTTTGTAGTCACCCCAATTCCTCCCTCTCCTACTTTAAGAATAATCTAGTGATTTCTTGTCACCCCATGGATGGGAACTCCCAAAGCCACAGACACCAAGTCAGGATGTGTGATGTACATTCACTGATATTCACACAGGCATATGCAAGCACACATTTCATTATTATATGAATCTGACTGAGTCTCTTTAGGGGGAAGTAAGCTGTGCAGTTAATAAGGCCCAGCATCAGGACCTGAACCCAATTTTTGCATCTTTACAACCACAGCTCCTTATGATAATGAAAGTGTTTTTCTCTTCCTGGAATAACTGAATAACCTTAGCAAATAATATGGTTCCCTCCTTTTCCATTTCCATGTTCATTTCTCCATGTTGTGACCAGGATGGTCTGCCTCTCCTTATAATCTACATCTCTTCTCCATCTTTGCAGTACAGGCAGATGCACAGAATGAGATTGTTGGTGTTCACATAGATGTGGACCAACTCCAAGGAACATCCTTCAGGCTGCCTGGGGTTCTGTGGTTCTGTACAATCTTACCAAAGCCTAGAATGTTTTCAGCCTCTGAGACTTACTGCTGAATAAACTCACCCTTTCTTGTTCTTTCTGAACTCTAGCTGGCTATTCTGGCTCAAACTCCTCTCCAAGCTGACTGATTCAGTCTGGCTTGTCTATTGATCTCTGACTGAATTGCTCTGTTTGGCCTCAAACTAATTCTGGCAATCTGTTCTAATCTTCTGGCTCCTTTTCATTCTCTGGCTCGTTCTGTCTTCACCTGTGTCTAGCTTGTTCTCTCTTCAGCTTGTCTCTGAAAGACTCTCCTGGCAAATCTGCCTCCTTCTCTCTGCACTGCCCCTTAAGTAGCCTCC
>JADRCD010232558.1:0-35660 GCA_019843815.1 Montemys delectorum
GGGGGGAGGCATGCACATGTCCAGCATCAGTGTGGGGACAGAGAACAACCTGTGGGAGTTGGTTCTCTCCTTCCACCGTGTCTGTCCCAGGGACAGAACCCTGAACCATCTCACAGGCCCTGGTAATAATTTGCTGTTTGTACCAAAAGGTTCATCTCTTGATGTTTTAGGACCCTAACATCACAACAACTGTCCGTCTTCTCTCTGAAATACACCAAATTCTGCTGGTTGAAGTTGGATATTTTAAAAGAAGACTCAGATTCTCATTTCATACATCCTCCTATAACTTAGAACTTTAGGAAATAACTGTTTGGCACAAGTATGAAATCTTACAATCAAACTTTCAGAGCATGGTGAAGTTATGAGATATGCAATGAGGTGAGCCAATGAAGCACAGGTTTTCTTTAACAGTGGTCAGCGGATGATACTTGTACACACTCAAAGGATGTGGCATTCATGCACAGGTGGGTGCCTGGGAACTCTCAAAGGCATTATCATAACTAGAAAAACACACAATGTGTTTATTATTTCTATATCAAACTAGCCTTGCTAAAAGTATTATCATCATAAAAAGCTTTACTTTTAAAAAACAGTATGTTTGACAGCTGATCCAGTTCCCAAGTTGGCCGGACATGGTATCAACTGAAATGCAAGCCAATCAACACTGGTGAGATGTTCTTCACCATCCTACAATTCAGGTGGTATCTTCTGGTGGCAGCCCAGATCAGCGGGCCCAGAAGAGAGAAATGTTTTTTTGTCTCTTTGCCCTCACTCTTGCCAACAAGGTCTGCTGCTATGGCATCCCTTGACTGATGTTAGAACCAACCTCTCTGGGCTCTCACTGAAACCTAAGACCAGCATCTCTCCCAGAATCCTCCAGGCCTTTGCACAAGACTAAAACACCTAGCATTGTGGACTGAGCAAGCAGGAGATTTTTGGTCTCTCCAGTGGAAGACAATCCATTGTTGAACTGTATGAGACAGTTTAGTAACACACACACACACACACACACACACACACAGTCTTAAGGTCTCTATTGCTATGATCAAACACCTTGACCAAAGGTCAACCTTGGGGAGGAAAACATTTATTTGGCTTATACTTTCATATTATAGTCTAACATTGAAGGAAGCCAGGATAGAGATTCAAATAGGGCAGGAACTTGGAGGTAGGGGCTGAAGCAGAAACATGGTGGAAAGTTGCTCACTGGCTTGCTTCTCATGGTTCATTCAGCATCATGCTCTCTTATAGAACCCAGGACCACTAGCCCAGGAACAGCACAACCCACAATGGTCTGGGCCCTCCCCCATCCGTCACTAAAAAAAAAAAAAAGCCTTAAGGCTGAGTCTTATGGAAGCATTTTATCAAGTGAGGGCTCCTTCCTTCCAGATAACTTTGTTTGTATTCAGCTGACACAGAACTAGCCAGCACGGACACGTTATATGAGTTCTGTTCCTATAGAGAACCCTGACTAATAAGTATGCTACAAGGTAAAATACACTTTCTTAGTGCGATTAAACCAACTTTAAAAACTTACAATGGCATGATGGTCATGAAACCCAAGACACAGATGACCCATGATGAAGAAGCAAGGGGCAGGAAGAAGAAGAAATTCTGAAGCAGAAAGAGGTCACTAAGATCAAAATGGCTCTTGAGTTTTGCCTAAGTACAAATTGTCACAACTAGACAGATCCCAGGGTCTCATCTGTGATTTACTTCTAAAAAACTAGGAAATCCTGCACCAAAAGATTGAAGACCTTAGGCGGTCAATGAATCCATAGAGTAACTCTTACAATCCAATGCCAGCATGATTCTCAAAATATTTATAATACATAATGTGCTGGAGACTTTCAAAGGAGAAGGGGGAGGGGAAGAGGGATACAAGGGTAAGAGGGAGAGAAAAAAGAAGAGAAGGAAAAGAGAAAGGGATGCAAAGGTGAGAGGGAGAGAAAAAAGAGGGTAAAGAGGGAGGGAGAGAGGGATACAAGGGTGAGAGGGAGAGAAAAAAAAGAAGGGAAGAGGGAGGGAGGGAAAGGAGTTGTACAGTACCTGATTTCCATGAAGGTCCAAGACATCTAAATTTTTTAGATTCTCCAGATTTGAGATTTTCTTGATTCTGAAAATCAGAATAACCAGAACTGAATAGAAATGCAGATACTTCACATCTATGAGTAAGTCAAAGCCTGCTAAAGCAGAAAGGTATACTCATTTTAATATTTAAAATCTTGCTCTCCCACTGCACCCACAGAGTAGTGACAGATGCATAAATGTCTTCCTTTAGAGAAAAGCACTTCTACTTCTAACCTTAGGTTAGAGTGTGTGTTGGGGAGTAGGGGGCAGTGCCAGGCACAGTGGCACATGCCTATAGTCCCAACTACTTGACAGGCTAGCAATCAATCACTTGAGTCCAGAAATTTTGGAATTCAGAGAGAGCTTGGGGCAAGAGAGCAAGATGAATGCTTTAAAATAAATAAATAAATAAATAAATAAAAGGATTTAAATTTCATTGCTAAAATTAAAACTCCCCTGATGGTTAGGTCTACCCTTGTTCTCACTGCTGCCTTCTATGGGCAGCCCACCACCTTGCTGCCCACAAGCACACACTTAGCACGAAAAGTACTTATTGTCATGGTTCCTATGGAGCCTACAGATTCACACCATAACTATTCAGTAGGGAGAGGGGAATAACATAAAACCTCACCTTTGTCACCAAATGTCTATCATTATCTATTCCTGTTGTCATTATTTATTGTCTTAAAGAACAATGTCTACTTCGTCAGTGCTTCCAGAAGGCAAGCCACATGCTAGCACAGTGCACAGCTAAACCTCATGAATGTCTAAGACTTTCGGACCTCAGCCAACTGACATCACTGCCAGAACAAGAAGGACTCCATCACCACCCAACTCAACCTAACTTACTGACAGCAAGTCTTCTTCATCCACCCAGCACTGCAGTGTGGCTTCTTTTCCCCCTTTCAGACACACCACACTCCCCACATCCTCCTTACTGTCTTTCCTAAAACTTCAGAGCCTATTCTTTTCCTGGAAAACAATTTAAACTACCAGTACTCCTAATTCACTTCACTCAAACCATGTGCGTCTGTGTGGACTTACAACCTCCACTGAAAGAAGGGTATGCCATACTATCCATCAAACCACGAGCGTCCTTGTGAACTCAAAAGCCTTTACCTGAGGCCAGGTTCTTCAAACCATCCTCGATAACATCTAAATATCGGTTAATAGATGATTTCTCTTAGTTTTGGTTTTGGTTTTGGTTGTTTGTTTTGCTCCTGGTATACCTAGAACACTTGGAGGAAGTTACAGAAGCCCAACTGTACGGCTTAGGCAGAGCTATGCTTTCCAACAGCAATCTGACCTCATGGTTGCTAGAGAATTCACTGATCCCATTCTGTCATCTTCCCTAAAACAGTGGTTCAAACTCTTCTGTGAATCAGACTTAGCTGGAGAGCTTGCTAAAACATCAATGATCAGCTCCTCCTATTCTCCTTTGAACTAGCTTTGTCCTCCAGCTGCTTCTCATATTGAGTTATGCAAACACTGGGTAAGCTACTTATCCAGAAATATGGTGTGTGTGTGTGTGTGTGTGTGTGTGTGTGTGTGTGTGTGTAGGGAGGTATATATATGCACATGTATGAGCATTGTGGTGTGTGTGCATGTATGTGTGTGCATAGGTATGTGTATGTGTGATATATATGTGCATGTGGGGTGTGTGTGTGTGTGTGTGTGTGTGTGTGTGTGTGTGTAGACACTCACTTGTGTGTATGGAGGCATGTATGAAGGTCAGAGGTTGATGTAAGGATATCTTGCTTTAATCACTTCTCTCTTTTTTGTTCTTGTTGTTGCTGTTTGGTTTTGTTTTTCTTTTTGAGACAGGATGTTTCTCCAAACCTGAACTTCACCATTTTGAGTACATTACCTGGCCAGCAAGCCCCAATAACCTGCCTGTCTCCACTCCCTATCACTGAGGTTACAAGTGTATATAATCATGCCTGGCATTTTTAAGTGGAAACCTCATGTCCTCATGCTTGTTGTCAAGCATCTGAGCCATCTCTCCAGCCCTATTATTTATGCATTTAACGTTTTGAAATTTATCTCCAGGGATAAGAAAAATTGTCTTCACCCAGAACACTCTGATATAGAGGCCCAGTGGAACCCATGAGTAGTTATCAGAGCTCTCTGATCCAGGGTCTCAATGGAAGCCATAGGCTGTTATCAGAGCAAAGTGGGGCTAGAGGTTCTTGGGAAATCATGTAAATGACATCAAACCTGAGACCAAGGGCTGAAAGGACATAGAGGCAATGGTGCAGAAGAAGCTCCACTGGTCATCTGAACCTAGAACCTTGTATGCTTTGGTTCCACTGCCTGGGGAATTTTCAAAAGAAGCTGGAATAATCTGTTCTGACTAACCGGGGACAGAAAGCCATCCACAATACACAGCTGGAGATGCTCAGTCAGGTCCCTTCTGCTCTCCAGAGCTCACCAGAGTGCACCAGAGCTCTCTACAGATCTTCTGTCAGATGTTCCAGCCAGGAGCACTGGCAAAGGTTTTTGGAATCAGAGGTATATGTTGTGGATACTTGAGGGACACCTGATCTTGGAGAGTGTAGCAAGTTTTCTTGTGACAACATTTCGCTTTAATTCACATGTCCTAGAAGTTCAACAATTGTTTAACAGTGCCTCCTTCTGTGAAAATCAAAGTATAGCTTTTCAGAACAAGCAAACAAAAAAACCGAGGAGGAGGAAGAGAAGAAAGAGGAAGAGTCTCTATTAAATTGTTCCTATTGTATCAAAATAAGGACACAGCAGAGGGCACTAGGTTTCTCAGCACAGGAAGCCCCAAGAACTTCAATAAGGCCAAAACAATGCTGTCTTCTGAGTCAAGATGAGCAAATTGTTTCTGAGCAACTGAGAAGTGGAAACAGGTGGAAACAATAGTGAGATGATTCTGAGTGCGACCAGACCCAGCATTCAGATAGTGTTTAAAATAAAAGATAGGATCACAGATACCTGTAGAAAATATCTTGATCTATGGATGAAAAGGGAGACCTTCAGGCATAAATATGAGCTGGACACTAGTAACTCAGAACCAGAAAAGAGCCCTGTCTGTGGGAGCCATCACAGAGTGCCTGGAATGGCAAGCCTTAAGGCCGGAAGCTGGTGGCCTCTGCCTGGAAACATGCTCCTGCTACGTGACTATTTATTCACAGCTGACCATGCCGGATCCATTTGACTGCTCCATTTCCACATCTCTAAAATGAAAGGACTTATTTCTGATGTCACTTCAAATGTTGATAGTCCATATTAATTTCCCAAATTCTCTCCAACTACATGGAACTGTTTCTCTGTATGTTTGATGAGTTTATGTGTGTGAAGAGCAAGTGCGTACAGTGCTCACAGAGCCCAGAAGAGGGGCATCAGATCCCCTAGGGCTGCAGCTGGTTGAGGGCAAGCCTGATGTGGGTACTGGGACATGAACTTGGCTCTTCTGCCAGGACAGTAGATGTTCTTAACCACTGAGCTATCTCTCCATCCCCTCAAACTCTGTAGTTTATTTTTTAGTGGAATTATTAACACAACATTTGAACTAATAAACTACACTGAGCCAGGCTGTGGTGGCGCATGCCTTTAATCCCAGCACTTGGGAAGCAGAGGCAGGCAGATTTCTGAGTTTGAGGCCAGCCTGGTCTACAGAGTGAGTTCCAGGACAGCCAAGGCTACACAGAGAAACCCTGTCTCGAAAAAACCAAAAATAAATAAATAAATAAATAAATAAATAAATAAATAATAAAAAATAACTACACTGATAGAAACTTCAGAGAAACATCTGGGAAAATACTGTCCTAAAATTCTGGGACAGGACCTTGAGGATACAAAGCTAAGAACACAACATCTCCAAACACAGCCCTTCAAATATTCTATAATTTGGACTAAAGTAAAATCAGAAAACTGTAGAGGCAGGAAGGTCATACTGACCTCTTCCTACCATTTTACCCTAAAGCCATAAAAAGACTCTTTGACTTACATCCTCTAGGAGTACATCATAAGACTCTCAGTTCAGATGAGTCCTGCCTATAAACAGAAAACAATAGGAATATACAGACACAGGAAGAACATGCACAAACAAGCCTTGCTGAGTTGTCCAGGTCCCCACATGGACCACAGTCCTCTGTCAAATCACATCCCTCTACAGTTACTTCTACCCCACAAACCTAAGACAACCAATGAAATTTAACCTGCTTCTTTTGGCCTTCTTATCTGAAGACCACCAAGTCACACAGAGTTAAACAAATGTGTTAGGATCTTCTCTTATGAACTGCTCTTCTCATCAGGGTGTCAGTCACAAACCTTGCAAAGGGCAAAAGACAATGATTTCACTATTAGACTCTTAGTCCTTCTTCTAAGGTACTGAAAAGCTATTTGGTAAAACTGAATGAAAAGTCTTGAGTACTCTTAAGGCCATGAGTCAGGAATTGCGTAGCTCCTATCTGGCAAAGCTCTAGACAAGGATCTAGGGCAGTGCACAGATAAGATGTGACACTAAAACATACTGAGAGCTGGAGAGGTGGCTCCACTTTAAGAGCACTTGCTGCTTTTTCAGGGGACCTGAGTTTGGTTCCCAATAGAACGTCTGGCAACTCACAACGGCCTGCAATTCTAGCTCCAGGGGGTCTAATGCCTTCTTCTGGCCTCCACAGGCAACAGGCAACAGGGGGTGCAGAGACATACACTTACGAAAGCATACACACAGGTACATAAAATCAGAAACATAAACAAGTCACTAAATAAAAACATACAGTGTCACTGAGAGTGGCATACTCTGAAAAAGAGTCAAGGGCTGGTCTAACAATCACAAAGGAATGACTGCCTCCCTCAGGCAAACACTAGCAAGAATGGCAGGTGAATTATACAAGCCTCAAGTGAGCACACATGCTTAAAATATACCCTAGGAAGTCATACAGTCAAAGCTGGGATGTCCCATTCCCTTTTAGTTAAGCCATGGCACTGGAGCAGTGCCAGCAGGCCTGCCAGACTGAGCACACAGAACAGATGATGAAGGGATTTCAGTGCCAGAACTCAAACCCAGGCTCTCATGCATGCACGCTAGGCCAGTGCTACCACTGACTTCCACGGAGCTTTCTTCTAATAATGCCCACAGTGTTACTCTGCTGTGGCTTACCACCTGATCACGAGATGGATTCTATTAGGCTACAGGCAAGAACTGTTCCATAGCTTAGCAGTTAGGAGTGCTGCCTACACAGGCACATGGAAACTGAATCTCCATCACCAACACCAACATTGAAATCAGGGTGCAGCAGTGTTCACCAAAATCCCAGCACTGCAGAGGTGGAAAAAGGATTGTCCTGGGTGCTCACATGCTGGCTGGCCAGTCTAGTGCCTCCCCATACCCAAAATGCAAGCTATAAATCAGTGAGAGACTTGCTTCAAGAGAAAAGGGCAGAGAGTGACACAGCAGGATACCAAAGGTTCTCCTTCAGCCTCTATACGCACTGTGAGCACCATCACAGGCATGTACACATATATGCATATATTTACACACACATACACATATACATGAACACATACATACACGTGTACAGTGCACATATACACACACTTCACATACACATACCCCCAATAAATACAACACAAGTCTATACCCACATATACAGAGAAACTGCTTTACAAATACCTGTTTTTCCCTAACAGGAGGACACGAAGGGATTTCAGAGTGGAAAGCCCACTAATTTCTTCAATCTGGTTATCATATAAATCCAAGAATATTAACCTCTGTAGATTAGAAATATTTTGGATCCGAGTTATAAAATTGTGCTGAAAGTTCAACAAACGAAGGTGCTCTTCCCCGTCGATGATAGGGCACACAGTCAACTTTTGTCTGGAAAAAATGTAAGGTCAGTGAGATTCTGAGTCAGCATCCTGCTTCTACTGTCAAATACTGTTATGTAGTGAGTGCATCCAGGCTTTGAGAAGGGAAGGGAGCTGGGGTGCAGAGATGGCTCAGCAGTTAGGAGCACTTACTACTCTTACAGAGGACCCAGGTTCAGTTCCCTGTTGCTTACAACTCAGCTCACAGCTGCCTGTGACTCCAATTCAGGGCATCTGAGCACCCTTTGCTGACCTGTGCATCTCGGTACAGACATATACTCAGGTACACATGTATATACATAAAATCAATATCTTAAAAAGAAAAAGGTAATCTGCACCACGTCCTGACCCCCCCCCCAGGGATGGGACCTAAATTTAATGGTGAATTGTACACACAAAAAAGGCCAATAGACACTAACAAGAGAGATTACGAACGATAAGTCTAAACTCTCAGTGTCTTTTTAAAACAAATCTCCAGTACTAATGAGCTCATGCATTACCATCAACAGGTTTCTAATGTAATTGTCTCCTACGAGAGAGGTTCAAGTGGTCAAACCACTTCACAAAAAACAGAAAAAAAAATGCCTTGGTTTCAGTCACTGACATCATGGGAGCAAGACCCATACAGACGGGTCTCTTTTTAGAATCACTGACTCACAGAATGTTCGTGAGACTACAGTGAGAGACATTCATAGAATAGCCCACATGAAGCACCTTCACTGTAAGGCAACCCCACTGACCCTCTCCACAGGAAGCTGGATGCTAGGTTTAACTGTCCAACACTAGCTTTAACTCTGCAGAGTACTCATTCTTCTACAAGATGGGATGGAAACATAACTCTGTGGAAGTTTTGAAGAAAATAAATCAGAATGCTATAAACATAGGCAGAATTCGGAAGTGATCAGAATTCTTTTGCAATGAAAAAAAAAAGAATGGTTATCAGGAACAAATAAGGGAATATTAGTGCACATACGGATATGATGTTTTAAAAACAGACCTTTAAACCTGTGCATAGCAGTGCATGCTTTTAATCCCAGCACATGGGAAAGAGAGGCAGGTGTATTATCTGAGTTTGGGGCAATTATAATCTACATACTGAGTTCTAAGCCAACAATAGATACAGAATAAAATCCTATCTCAGAGAGAGTGGGGTGGGTAGAGAGAGAGGCCTTGGAGAAGTTGGTTTAAGAGAAAAGAAAAGTAAAAACCATTGGGCAATAATATTAGTTTTGTGTGGCTCATATTCAAAAATCATCTCATGCTTTATACTCTCACAGAGGACGTTTGTTGTGTAAACTGAAC
Source organism: Montemys delectorum (assembly GCA_019843815.1). Taxonomy (NCBI): domain Eukaryota; kingdom Metazoa; phylum Chordata; class Mammalia; order Rodentia; family Muridae; genus Montemys; species Montemys delectorum. The sequence goes on from JADRCD010232558.1 coordinate 9,208, forward strand.
TTAAACGATTACAAATACACTAGTGGAAATTTGTATCATTGCTCTTAACAGAGCTTGAATCATGCCTTCCCTGCTAGGTCTTTCTGTCTCTGGCAGTAAAGGCTGTAACTCCAATCCTGGAGTCAGTTGTCAGTCACATGGGAAAAGCACTTCCTGCCCTCCTTTCACAAACTGCTATGCCCTGAAATAAAGTAAGCCATGGCATAACAAACCTCCAAGAGGGCCCTGCTACACCTCTAAGAGCCTTGGGTTATGGCCCCCTGCCTATTTCTAACACCTCTATAGGACCATGATTTACTGACTTCTGTTGCCTTCTTGAAGCTAATGGGCTTCCTTCCTGTATTTCAGGCCTACTTTCAATTCAGTGAGGGCCAAGATTTTCTTCTTAGGGCTAGAATCTTCTCTTGAACACTCAGTCTCTGACCAGAAATCCATTCACTAAATGCAGAAATCATGACTGTTACCCACTGGCTGTCAAGCAAGGTTTCCCAAGGTGGTTCTTCATTGCTCGCCCAACTTTCTACTTTCTTGACTACACACATGACAGTTTATGGCATCTAATGTCAAACAACATAAGACTAGGTTACTATTCTTGCCCGTGCTTTTAAAGACTGAAGGGGAAGTTCCTACATAATCCTACAAACATTAAAACGTAAGGCAGAATTTACAATGGGAATCTCAAAACCCACCTACTTCCTGAAGCTATCACGAGAGATATTGTTCTCAACTAGAGCTCTGCCTACAGAACAGACTTTGCCCTGACACATGCAGGAGGGTCCATCCCACATGTCAGTGGCACCCTGCTGTGGTCAGCTGTGCACAGCTGACATGTTCTGTCTGATTCTCTACCCAATGAACCATTACAGATCTCTTCCTGGCTATAAAGAAGGTCATTGAACCTTAGATATTCACCCCCTTATACATCATCTTATCAAGGGCCCACTTTACTCTAGGCTCTGTTCTAGGTGCCTGAGACACATATTTGAACAAAAATTATCATTTATGAAATGTATATTCTAGGAGGTCACAGACAATAAACATAAGTCAATATTTAACATGTTAAAGGATGGTAAGTACTAAGGTGAGAAATAAAGCAGAGAAGGAGGCATGTGAGGGTAGTAGGGACTGTGTCTGGGGAGGAGAGTGGACACAGAAAGTCACCCTTGGGGCGATGACATCTGAGGGAAGCACACAGGAGAGGCGGATATTGTGAAACGGAGAAAAGAAAACGTCCTCACCTTTCTAGGGTCAGCCTGTCTGAGTAAAGAGTTTTCTCTTCAGAAGAACGCTGGAGAATAGGAAATGATGGCATTGATGAGCTCACCAGATTAATGTGATCACCTATTGAGAACGATACACAGATCACGTGGTTAAAGCAAACCTAGCAGCCATGAAACTAGAGCCACTGTTTATTTAGAGTTCTTCGGAGCCTACGGATATCTTTTCTAGATAGTTCCACAGTTTCGGTACTGGAAGCTGATTACTACTGTGGGGTTGCCATCTTCTTCTCAACACTAAGCTCTATGCTCTGTGAGTGCCAAATAGCTTTCCCTTGCCTTATAGGTCAGCAGAAAGATCCAGAAGTACTCTAGCACTGTCCTTATCCCTTTACAATTCTGACTCCTGACACTACATGCCAACTACATGGTATGCTATATGATAGCCCCTCATTACCAGATACATTGGGGCCAGCACTATGACAGCCCTGCCGGATTCTGGGCTTTGAAGGTGTCTGAATGGAAGAGTCTCCAAATGCTGACAAGGAGGTTGTGGCAGTTCTCATGTCCAGCCCACAGAGTTCTGTCACGTTAGTTGTGGATGAGATGCATGATGACTTATTACGAGGCGAAGGACTTATTACTCTTCCATCTCCTTCAAAATATCAAAGAGTTTATCACAAAGCTACATAATACATAACTTTGGTATAGGATATACACAGAAAGCAGTTTGGGATAGCAGATGTAAACCTCACATCATCGTTTCCTTCCTTCTATGTAGGCGGCTACTATTACTAGAGGATGCTGCAAAGACTCCAAAGTGGGTGTCAATAAATCTAGGACACTAGTTCGGATACAGAGAGAATGTGATACCCCATGAAGTGTATGGGCTGTTGTTGGCTTCTGATAGTAAGAAGCTTTTCATCTTAAAGAAAAACTCGTATGAAATGAGTAGGCTACAATAATGTGCAAAACACAGAATGTAAAAGGACAGTCACTGCTACAGAGACAGCTCAGTGGTTAAGAGTACTGGCTGTTCCTAACAGAGGACTTAGGTTTGATCGCCAGTAACCACATGTGGCAGCTTGCACCCATGTAACACCAACTCTGGAGTATCCAACTCCGTCTTCTGGCTTCTGCAGGCACTGCATGGTTGTGGTACGGACACACATGCAGGCAAACATTCACACACAAATTTTAAAAATACTTAAAACTACTCTTTTAAAAAGAGTATTTTTTTAAATACTCTTTAAAAAGTATATTTGTGATTAAGTATGTCATGAGTTTAAGAAGAGGTAGATATGAAAACACATTCTAAAGAACTAGAAGAGTATAGAAAGGTCTGGAAGCAATGATGAAAAGTTCCAAAAATGTGAACACCAGAGTATATTTACCATATTTTTCTCTGTATATAGACAGAGTCCACTGAAAGCAGCAAGAGATAAAGACGTCCATGGTGGGAACAATAGGTGGGATGCTTAGAATCCCAGGAGGCCACAGCATTCTGCTGCTTCAACTACCCAATAAGAGGAAAAACAAGCCCAGAAGCTGTCATGCTCTCAGGAGATCACTAAAGATTGGTAATAGCCTAAAATCAAGTCACACTGTAAAGCAGAAGTGGCAGTATCAGCTGGCCTTTTCAGGTCTACAGGGACAGGGCATCTCGTTCTGTCCAGAAAACAATCAGTGCTCACATCTCACATCAAGACAGCTAATCATGCTGTCCCAAGAGGTAAGCCTCTAGAATCAACACTGTGTTCACCAATAAACAATAGGAACACTTGCAGGCAGGATCCCCAAGCCACAGGAACCAGAACGCTGATTTGTAGTCCAAAGCCAAAAACAGCTCAAGGATTAGCTCCTGCATAAAGATTAGTTGCCAAGGTCAGTGGAAGATGACAGGGAATAAAGAATCTCATTTTGGCTCTTGCCTCTCTCACCCTCTTGCTCTTACTCTCACCTCTCACCCTCATTCTCCCCCTCCCTTCTCCCCTCTCTCCACATGGCCATGGCTGGCCTCTACTTCCCTACCTTCTCTTCTTCTCTCTGCTTTTCTACAATAAAACTCTAAAACCATGGGGGGAAAAGAATCTCATTTTGTCTCATGAACATTTCATTAGGCTCTTTGAATTACTATTAAAACTTCAAGGCAATCCAAGGTTTACCAGCAGACCAAAGCTGCCCATGACTTGGAATTCAGAGGCAGATATCAAAGAATAAATTTCATTTATACTTTGTGAATAAAAGAATTCTATCTTACATGCTTCAGCTCCCCAGATATACAAATTTGTTATTATTTTCAGCTGATAAGTTTACCATTGATACAATATACATTAGACCATAAATGGCAAAAGACAAAAATGATTAGGTAAAAAAAGACCTTAAAATCTACACACAAAAAATGTGTGATGGGGACACAGGAATGTTTGAACAGCCATGTGTCTATTCAGGTGTGCGCACTCCCATGGAGACTGCCCAGAGAGTGGGACTCTCACAGAAGTGTGGGGCCAGTCTTCTATCACACTTGCCCTAACATCCCAGATCTGTAAGCTCCTGAGAGCTGGGTCTTGTTTTACATCCCAACAGAATTTATTCCTTCCAGCAGAAGGCAACCAGTAGATCAACTGCTTTTCCAGTTTGTAGGAGCTTAATTCAAAATCTATTTTGTGTTTTATTTCTATTAAGAAAAGAAAATCAAAATTTCCTGCGTTTTAGTATAAGTAATACCTCAAAGTGCCCAGAGGCAAAATGGTCTACAGCCAGTAAGCACTCAGTGTGTTGTATACCAGAGAGACTGCAGATGGTTGTGTGAGAGGGTGGGAGACAGACAGGTAGCTACAGGGATAGCTCTGCACCCTGCGGTAAGCATTGCCTCCTCCCGCCATGCAGATTTTACAGGATTACTTAAAGGACTTGATAAGATTTTGGTAGCATCACTGGAGTAGTCAGCTCTTACAAAACCCTGTGGACACACTGATGCTCCATGACCCCCAACAGGCCGAAGGGAAGCACACCTATCAGGGCTTAGACCAACTAGTTTTGAAACATCAAGTTCCTTTATTTGGACTGAGAGTGCAACTGGTCATATTATGCTGCTAGATTGTATGTGTGGTTATTTTTTAAAAAATAATAAGTGCCTAAAATGGGATCTGGAGGACTACATATGTGGGCACAGTTGATCACACAGATTCCAAACTTTGTCTGACAAATTTAAGATTTTTTAAAACTTTGTAGAGCTAAAACTTTTCCCAAGTGTATGCTCTGGGTTGTAGGAAATTGAGTACAGAAGTCAAGATAATAGCTACAGTGTGTTTGGCTTTCTTTGCATAACCCTGCCTAGAACAGGGAAGGGGAGTGTTGGGAATGATCAAGTCCACATTTAAGATATATCCAAGGAGTGTCTTGTCACACAGAATAATTTTGAATGGAATCTTTTAAATAAAAGCCAATTCAATTTTTTTCTGCTGAAATTCATTTTGTATTTTGTATTTTACGGGTCATGGCTTTTATAAATAAAACTTTGCCAAGAGGGTTCACTAAATCAATACATCCACACTTTTCCTTATTAGCAAATATCTAGTAATGCTGTATCACTTATCAGACAAGTATAAAACACCATTCCTTTACTCTAACCCTAGAAAAACTGTAAGAAAGTAAGCTCCATTCATAGCTGAGGTGGAAAATTAAGACTCTATTATGTAAAAAGGTAAAAGTGATTCACAAGGAAGACAAACTAGCCTCTAGCGGAGCATTTGCAGGCTGGAATCTTAGCTCCCAGCTGAGGACAGTGCAGACAGCACAGCACATGCTCTAGAAATGCACTCAGAGCCAAATGAAAGAGGGAGACGGGTATTCCTGCACCACAGAACTAGAGTTACACATACATCAATTTCAGGAATTGACGGTCTTGGGTGGAGGGTATAGGAAAGAGAAAAGACAGGGAAGGTTATATGGGTCCAAGAGGAGGGCCCAGAGATACTCCACAAAAATCCACAAGACCAAACCAAACCAAAACCACATACTAATCAATATTCAAACTATTCAATACTGCCTTTGGTTCATACAGTAATGAAATGGACAATCAAGAGGCCTCTGTTGACCAATCTTCTTGTATAGGCATCTAGATATCGCAAGCAAATCTACAGGGCTAGAAAGCATGTGGAAGGTGGGGATGAGGGTGGGGTTGAGGGTGGGAGTGAGGGTGAGGGCAGAGGGAAGCAGGTGCTCCTAGAAGGTGGAGGAGGTGGTACTATATCCAAGGACCCAGAACTGATCCGCACTAGCACACAGAAGTAACGAGCTCAATAGGAGTCGAATGTTCTGAAGGAGACTTCACTTTGATTTTAAACACATCTTCCAGAAGCACAACCAAATCCTATTACCTAGCATGTGCCCAAGGGCGGTCCACACACTACATCACCACTGCACCTGTCAGAATCAACTGTGGCACTGTGAATGCACATCCACAAACACCACCCGAAACCTACAAAATCACAATGGGGAAGAGAAGGACACACTAAGAATGTGAGTTTGGAACAAACTCTCAAGTGACTCACACTAAGATTAAGGCTTCTGATGATGCACTGCCTGTGTCGCTGTGACCATGTGACAGTCTGGGAAGATGCCAGTTTCTTTCTACTCCTGACTTTCCACTGCTGTCTTATTTTCAAAATTGTCTTCCTATAGCCTCTATCTTACTAGTTAGCCGTTATTTTTATCTCTAATATATGATCAGAACATTCCTCTCCACCTACTATCACACTAAAATGGGGGAGGGCTATTTTGTTTGTTTGTTTGTTTGTGCATTGGAAGCAATCCACTATGGTGTGTCTGTCTGTCAGTCTGTCCATGAGTATAGATCTATAATGCCAATTCTGACTTAAACGATACCAAACCAAGTTTGTAAACAATTTGAACTATTTCATTTTGTAATTCAGGTTTCTTAGGTTCTAGTCATCCAACAATATTAAACAATACTGTTTAAAGAAAACGAATCCGCTCTCTGCTAACTGATAGTACCTTGCCTACTTGAGTAGTTCCTCTCCAGGTCATGCTGTAACAGTCTACCAGGAAATGATGGTGTTTCTCTATTAAGCTTGAATTCAACCTGAAAAACAGTATTTAAGAATATATATTGATAGGAAGAAATTAACAGTCAGAAATAAACTTTATTATAAAGTAACAAATAAAATGTGCTTTTTAAAAAAGGATGACCCCAGAAGAGCCACATATATGATTCCATTTATATGAACTCCCCACAGTTGAAAACTTCCTAGACAGAAAGCATATTTGCAGTTCCCAAGGGTTTAAGATGAGTGAAGAACAGGGAGCAACTGCTTAATGAAGCATACCTGGACTGATGAAATGTTCAAGATCTAAAGAACTGTGAATTTACTTAATGCCACTGAGGTATAAATTTAAAAATGGGCTATATTGGAATTTGCATGGGAGGTGTAAGTTTTCCAAACATACAATTAAAATCAGTCACACAAGATCAGATTAAAATACTTCCAAACTCTCCACAAATATAACCGTCACAAACACAATGACTGAAAGAATTATTTGCTCAAGAAAAAAGAAATGCAAACAATAAAAGCTAAGTGGAACTCTTGACTTTTTAAAAATCTTTCACATGTCAAATTGTAATGTAATAAAATTACATATTTAAGAATTTTAACTCTTTTTAATAATTTTTCATAGCAGAACTGAAAAGCCCAAACCAAAATGATCTCATATCCATTAAAACCTTAAAAATCCTTCTTCAAAGACTTACAAGGCTTCTCACTCATCCACAGTACCACAGCAGCATTTACACTGTATCATCATGAACACATGTCTACACACAAGACAGGATGGTATAAAAAGGATGTCGAAAACACTGCATTCCTAAAAGCGAGTAATGGTGGAAAAGGACCCACCTGGGGAAGGCAGGTAGGAAAGTCTTACGTGCAGTTCATTATGCCTGATCCTAATGAATACATTTTTCCATTAATTCAGCTGTTATTGGAGATGATCAAATGATGAGGCCAGGGGAGGCACACAAGGACGTGTTGGCTATTTTCACATTCAAATGTAACTAATCAGCTGCATCCTCTTAATTAGTGGCCCCTTCGATTCAAACCTCCTAGGGCCTCTGTTTAGTCTCTCCCTGCTGCTGTCTGTAAACTCTGGCCTTTATACTATAGAGTCCTTCCAGTGATGTCCACTTCACAACACTTTAGGGAACAATTGAACTGTGATGGTGGAGAACGTACACGTTATTTAAAGAATATGTACGGATAGCACAGGGAGAGGAGTGGGCTTGTGTGAGGACTTGAGGTGAGGCAGGAAAGAAAGAAAAAAAATGTATCTCAAAAAGCAAATGAAAAGCCAGAGATTTGGGGAATTACCAAGATATTACAAGTAAATGGTCTGGGTTTAAAAAGAGGGCTCAGTGGTTAGGACCACTGCTGTTCTTCCACAGGATCCATGACAGGTGTCACAACTGCCCGTAACACCAGCTCCAGGGGATCTGACACCTTCCTTTGGCCTCCACAGAGACACAGAGACACACACACACAAATAAGAATCTAACACTTAATAGGTTATGAAAACACTGTAACAACATTTCTACTGCTAAGCTAGTTTTCCTTCTGATTTGAAATGAGTCACAAAGTGAAATCCTCCTAAAAATGTCCCATTTTATTCTTCCAGAGATGCCACCATTAGAATGACACCATTCTTTTACCTATGCCTAAGAAATAAAAGTATTTCTCAATTAAATTATGCCATACAACCACTTTTAAGAAATACCTTCACCAGAAATGTTTAAATGTAAGGGGAGAGGGTTCTTGGAATGGAATGACCTAAATTTATACAAGTGGGATGATTTGGCTTTATGAAAGTAGACAGAAAGTAAAAGTCAGCTTTACATTGAAGACCAATAGATACACTCAGCCCCCAGGTCAGAATCTATTTTTAAAACATGCAACTATTTGTGTAGAATATCTGACCATTTATTTTTCAACTTAAATACAAATCTGCTTGAATCTTACTTTGTTTTTGTCAGAAAGTGACGACGTTTGAATAACCAGATGAAGTCCACAGTTCACCTGAAATGTAAAAGTTAGATTATAAAATGTATTCTTAATGCACACACACCATAGTATAAAGATATTATAAAAATGGGAACACAGTCAAATATTCCATCTTTCTTTGCTTTTCTGGTAAATGAACATTTTCTGAAGACTTGTAAAATCAAGTCTAAGAATCAAATGCTTTCACTGATTTTTCAAAATGTCGGAGGCACCGATTTCACCCACCTTGTACCTCAGGCTTTGGAGCCCTGACATTTCTCTTGCTAGTCAGGACATCTGTGTTTGAATAAAGGAGGTGGGAGTGTCTAAGAACAGGTTCCTTTCTCAATAGAAAAAAGAAAGGGGGTGGGGATAACTAAAGGAATCCCAGTGTTTGCCTAGCAAACCAGCCCCACCTTCTGGGGAGCTCAGACCCTGGGCAAGATTTTAAGCACCCATCATACAATATTCAAAAAGTCTCAGAGTGCTTTGGACTAGCCCAGGAAACCGTAGCCCCAATGAGACAATAGCTTGAGTAGCCCGGGTTCCAGTAATGCAGCCCATCACCTAGGACAAAGACGCCAGTCAGAGAGGACAAGACTACTGGAAAGGAAGAAAAATCAGGAAGGCCCAACTCACGTTGTTTGCAGCCCGGCCAGAAACGGAGCGGTATTTCCCGGGAATCATGGCAGGAGACAGTCCAGGATGTTCGATCCTCCTTCGAGGTAAAGCTACAGCTAAGATTCAAAGAGACCAAAAGGGGTCATCTCCCAGGCAACCCGCTCAGGGGTTACCATAGAAACCACCATTTCCGGTCTGGTCCTCGCCCCAGAACTGTGGGCCGTCCGGGTGGCTAGCCATAGGGAGTATCTGTGGGGCCCGGTGCGTCAGCACTTCCTCGTTCTAGATTTTTTTTTTTTTCCAGGCCGCTTGAAAACAGCGGGAGGATCCGGACGAGGATAAGATGAGGAAGAGGGTGGACACATCGGTGTCTATGGCAACCGTGACTTCCGGTCCTTTCCTCTTTAGGACCCGCCTCAACACTGCCCGCGGGAAGTTTGATTCCCTCTCCCTGCTGCTGCCTGTTTTCCTGGAAAAATCGCAGGGAAGAGCTGGAAGAAGATGCCCATAACCTTCCCATTTAGTTTGGCACTTCCACTAAGCCGAGGCAAAGAAGGATACAACCCGACCCGGAGACAGTGAAGGAGAAGCCAGCTTTCCTGAGGCCCCTGCGGGCAGAGGAACTGAGTGCGCCTGACCTTCGATCTGTCAAAATACGACTGAGGAAGAAAGCTGTGAAGCTACTACTGGAGACAAGTCTTGCTAATAATCCCTTCCCTTACCTAAGCTTCTTTTGACTGATACTAGCTGCCTTCAAGTTCATGTTCCTGGCGAGATAAACTTGTTATCTCCTCACTGCATGCCTTTCTACACCCCGCGCCCCCCCCCCAAACACTGATTACATTTACCTTGCATCTGATTACCACTGCGTGCTCTCTTAAAAACTTCCATGCCCTCTTTGGGAAGATCAAACTTCCGCCCTATTACCATTATGTGGATTTAACAATGGCTCCATGACTGCGCAGAAGAAATGTTTAGTTCTAAATCTGAGGAAAGTTTGCCAAGAAGTCAGATGATCTGTAACAGACATTTTGACTTTGAATTGTGAGACATGTATAGAATGACAGAGCTGAAGGCAACCTTATTTCTCAACTACTCCAAACCCATCCGTTGTACATGAGGAGACTCATCCAAAAAGTTAACTTCTTCCAGGGCCTGGAATTCTTCTTTGTTGTTTGTTTTGTTTTGTCTTTCGAGACAGGGTTTCTCTGTGTAACTCTGGCAGTCCTGGAACTCACTCTGTAGACCAGGCTGGCCTCAAACTCAGAAATCCGCCTATCTCTGCCTCCCAAGTGCTGGGATTAAAGGCATGTGCCACCACCACCTGGCTGCAATTCTTATTATAGATCCAATCACTAGAACAATATTCTCTCTGTAATACTGACCTGCTTCTCACATCAGAGTGGATGCTTAAGACCCTTTCTCTAGTCATATTCTATCATTTGGAATGCAAACATATAATTTTTGAATCAAAATTATGAACACAACTTACACATCCTTGCATGACTTGTGTCCTTTCCCTACCACACCTATTCTGTTTAATACTACTGTCCTGAAGAGTTCATACATGTAATGCTGACTTTCCTAGATTTTGGTTGCTCTATATTCCTTCCTTTTGAGACTGCTCACCTGTTCCAGGAGTGGCTAGAGTTATCTCTTTCCCAGTTTCTGGCACCATCAATAAAATCCTGTCCCTTTTTTAAAGCAATCAACTCAAATATAGTTTCTTCTGATCCCTGACTTACATATTATCTTTTAAAGGGGATTTATCTTTATGTAGGTTTGGGGGTTGGGGGGTGTTAGCTAAGGCATGAAATCGTGGTGGTTACAAGAATGGACTTGGTGGCCAATTCCTGGGTTTCAGTTATGGTTCTGACAATAAGCATGCTTTCTCACCTTCCTATGCCCAGGAAGGTTCCTCATCTGTAATGTAAAGATGTTATCACATCTCTGCCCTAGCCTTTTGAGAGCTGTAGAGTGTTAGTTACTTGGAGTAATGTCTGATGCACAATACTTACTGTGTTAAGCATTGGTTATAATCACAGTCAACCCTTGACCCATATATTTTGCTTCTGAAGCCTGTGTACATCCTGTCCTCTCTTCACTAACTCATTTTCAGGCAATGTTTTGAATGCTAAAAACCAGGAAGCTCACAGGGACACAGATGTGATGCTGAGCTAAAGCGTGGGGGAAGAACTGGGCAGCCAAGTCAGCGGTATGGAGCTGCATGAAAATGTGGAAGATAGTTCATGATGTTGCAGCTGAAGCTCAGGGCAGTTATCTATCTGATATAATCTTTGACTGCAGTGTTCTCAGCAAGCCAACTGTGGTGGCTGATCTGTCAGTTTGACTAGATCTTATAATCAACTAAAATTGTTGCCACTAGGAACTCCTTTGAGAAATGTCCTTGATCAGATCATTTGAAGCAATAAGAGACCACTCTCAATGTGAGTGGCACCTTCTGATGGCAGCCCAGGTGAACAGAGGTGATAAAGGGAAACATTGCTTTCTGCCTGCTTGCCCGTTTTCCTGGCAAGTTCATCTGTCTTATTGAATTTCTTATCCAACATCAGAGTAAGTTTCTTTGGGCTTCCAACATGTTCTGAAGACCAGCAGCTATCCAAGAACACTCTTGGCCTTAAGTGTCTGACTGGAACTGCAGAGACATCCAGCTTTTCAGACTGAGCAACTAGCAGATTCTCAGCCTCTCTGCTGTGAGATGATCATTGTTGAACTACCTAGACCACATCCTATAAGCCAACCTAATAAATCACCTTTTAGTACATATTGAGCATCAATCTGTTCCTTATAGAACCCTGACTAATACACTGGCCTCCCTGTGGCCCGCAAACCCTACGCCACTCTTCTTCACAAACAGTTCAGTAATGAAGCTAGAAACCCCTAAGTCCTGATTGGTGGATTTCTCTAGAGTAATTGGATCAAACCCTAATGGCCCTGTCAGCTCCCTATGGGAAGGAGCAACTAGTCACTGACTACTGTGTTTCCTTGAAGTGTTTTGGCTGATGCTCAGCTAATACCTGTTAATGATAGGGCGTTCAGTGTCTTTAAAGCTCTAGACATTTCAGATCTTCCTGATGCTTTCTGAAGGAAACCCTGTCAATCACAGATTCATTCCTTTTGTGTATAAATGTCCATTCTTTTAATTTTCCAGCTCACCTGGAAGGGTTAGAGCTGGAAGGAACTTGGAAAATCATCCCATCCAAATGCTTCATTTTGTCGATGAGAAAATGCAATGAAGTGGTTTTCAACACTTACACAGCTGTTTAGTGACAGACAACATAAGGATCCTCCCTAGATCATCAACTTAAAAAAACTTTATGTACAGTTAGATGGCTCAGCCATTAAAGGCACTGGCTACTAAGTCTGGTGACCTGAGTTCAATCCCAGGACCCACAAGGCAGATGGAGAGAACTGACTCCCTCAAGTTGTCCTCTCTCCTCCACATTCACACGATGGCATATGTGTGTATGCACATACAAAAAAGTAATAACTTGAAATTTTTTAAAAAAATGTTTAACTGCTTCAGGTGACTATCAGGTATCTTCTACCTGCCCTTTGTTTCCTCCTGGTCATGTTCCCAAGCTTAATGTGGTAGTTTGAATATGCTTGGCCCAGAGAGTGGCACTATTAGGAGGTGTTGCCTTGTTGGAGTAGCTGTGGCCTTGTTGGAAAAAGTGTGTCACTGCGGGGGTGGGCTTGGAGACCCTCCTCCTAGCCCTCAGAAGAGAGTCTTCTCTCTGCCTTTGGATCCAGATGTAGAACTCTCGGCTCCTCCAGCCCCAAGTCTGCCCAGATGCTGCCATGCTCCCACCGTGATGATAATGGACTGAACCTCTGAACCTGTTAGCCAGCCCCAATTAAATGTTGTCGTATATAAGAGTTTCTTTAGTCATGGTGTCTCTTCACAGCAATGGGAACTCTAACTAAGACAGTCTCCAAGTCCACCCCCACAGTGACACACTTCCTCTAATAAGGCCACTCCTACTCCAATAAGGCCACACCTCCTAATAGTGCCCTCCCTTGACCAAGCATATTCTTTTTTTTAATTAAACATTTTTTATTAGATAGTTTCTTTATTTACATGTAAATTTCTCCTTTCCCAGTTTCCCCTCCAAAGAACAAACCCCTGTTGCCTCCCCACTCCTCATGCCTGCCACCCCATCCTCTCCCACTTATTGGCCTTGGCATTCCCCTACACTGGGGCACAGAATCTTCACAGGGCCAAGGTCCTCTCCTCCTATTGATGATCGAATTTGCAATCCTCTACTATACACATGCTGCCAAAACATTCAGTCCCACCATGTATAGTCCTTGGTTGGTGGTCGGGTCCCTGGGAGCTCTGAGGGTACTAGTTAGTTCATATTGTTGTTCATCCTAAGGGGCTGCAAACCCTTCAGCTCCATAGATCCTTTCTCTAACTCCTTCACTGGGGACTGTGTACTCAGTTCAATGAATGGCTGTGAGCCTCTACATCTGTATTAGTCAGGTATTGTCAGAGCCTCTCAGGAGATAGGTATATTTAGGCTGACTTGTCCTTCCTTCAGTCTCTGCTCCATAGTTAATCTCTGTAACTCCTTCAGTGGGTATTTGGTTCCCCCTTTTAAGAAGGAATGAAATGTCCACCTTTTGGTCTTCCTTCTTCTTAAGTTTCTTGTGGTTTGTGGGTTGTTCTTCCTGTATTCCAAACTTCTGGGCTAATAACCACTTATCAGAGAATGCATACCTTGAGTGTTCTTTTGTGATTGGGTTACTTCACTCAGGCCACATCTCCTAATAGTGCCCCCTCCCTTGACCAAGCATATTCAATTACTACTTTCTTCTGCCCTCCTTGTAGCCCTCATCTTCCTATTCTTCTACCATGAAATGTGTGGTTAATAATTTTGAGTGTAGATGGAGTTTTACTTCAATGATGCAACAGTAGACTATAATTGTGAAATAAAATGTGGTCTATTAGGAAGGGACCTGGAAAGATGACTCAGCAGATGGAAGCTCTTCCTGCTCTTGCAGAGGCCCCAGGTTCAGTTCTTTGGACCCAAGTCCAACAGCTAACTAATGCGTAAAACTCACACTTTTGGTCCCCAACAGCATGTGAACATACAGAAAGCAGGCATATTTCCGTACACCCAAATAAAATAAATAAAATATTTTAATTAAGTCAACTGCAGATGCTAATTTAAATCCAACTTGATAAGACACTTTTAGCTTGAATGTTTTCCCTCATGGGTTTTGGAATCTCTTCAAGAAAAAAAAAATGTCCCCAATTCTCTTCATGCTCTACAATTTTAGATCCAAATCAGTGTTCCTGGCGGGCAGCAGCTGTCTTAGATCTGCTTGATTAGACTCTCTGGTTTAAATTTCCTCTTTTATTAAAAAATGCCAGTAATTTTCTCTTTTTTGACAAACTTCCTTTTAGGACATGTAAACTTTTGGAAAGCCTAAATTACATCACTGCTTTATGTCCAACACCATTCCAGGCTTGCAGATCATGATTTCAGAGTCCCCAAGCTGGATGTCTTAGGAAGTTATTTCCAAATACTCATGTGTTAGGCCCGTGCCCTCAAACCCATCATGAACACTTCTCACTCATTCAATAAACTGATAATAAAACAGAAACCTAGTTTAAAAAAATTTCACTCCTTACCCTCGAAGGTCTTCCAGCATATTGAAAGCATAAAAATGAATTTCCACCACTTTCTAATTAAAATTTTGTTGCCAGTAGGAAAAAAAAGATTGCAATCCTGGCATAGTGGCCCTGAAAAGGTCAAGTAGGACCCATCAGGTTTATTCCTAGCAGTCCTGGACTAACGAAGCTTCACGTGTCCCCAGAGGGTCACAAAGAACTAGTAAGCAGCTGTACAGCATCGTGCAAATTTCTACAAATGATAAACTTCAGTGGAGTGGTGTGATACCGCAGTAGAGCTCTGATGACAGTGTGGGAAGCTCTGCTGCAGCCCCTCCCAATCCTCTTTGTGCATGACTCATCTGCTCCAGGCTCCAGGTCCATAAACCACCAGGCAGAACCACGTCTTTCATTCTGCTTAAGGATCATCTTAGCCTGGAATTGGAAAAGAATTTTGCTTTGACATCTTCCAAATTTGAAAGAATCTGTCTCCTGGATTTTGTACCAAACTGAAGAAAGTAACCAAACCAAACCTCCCCGTTTCTGAAGCTAAGTGTAAGAAATAGAAAAGTCTGAGGGGCAGGGAATCCAGAAGGAGATTCTCCGGTCAATATGTTTGTTTGTGTTTTTTTGGTTTAGGTTTTTTGTTTGTTTTTGTTTTTTGCTATAGATCATTTCTGCAATTTTAGTCATATGGTCTTGTTAACAGAAGAAGTAAAACACATAGGGGAGTAAGACCAAACAAAGTTATATAAATAGTCACCTGTTACTCTGGAACATAATTACAAGGAAGAGAACCCCACTCTAATTAGCCCAAGACCAGAAGAATAACAGAAGCAGAGCTACAGTGATTCATACCTGTGGCTCTATCTTACTTTGTATGGAACATTTGAGAGCGCCTCTGTGGGCGCAGCAAGCCATGTGTTTGCTACTTTGTTACCGAGCCTGTATTGTACTGATCTTAGCCTATGAAGCTGCAGCCTGCAGTAGCCTGCTATACTGGTGCTGCCCTCAGACGCTCACAAGCCCTACAGCTACATGTATCCATTCCCAGTAGCTGCCTAATTAAAGTTGTGGGTTTATCACTCCAAATTTACAAGAGCCACAGATGAATTCAACATGGGTCAGGTGCCTGTATAATGTTTAATCACCTCCTCACTAGAAGGATGAGATCCCTCGAGATGCAGCCTCTTTGGGGAGGGCAATACGGAAGGATGGGCCATATGGGTGGAGGACATTATTTCAGGAGATTGCGTATGAAAGAGATGGTTACCATTTAGAGAAGAAATATGCTTCCACCCAGAAATGATCGAGCTCATCTCAGAATGTTCTTCAGCTGATATGATGTATGGTTGCAATGGCAAGGAGTATAAAGGTATAGTTGATATACTATACAGGTAACCCCGTGTGTGCATGTGTGTGTATGCCTGTGTGTGTGCGTGTGCTAAAGGCTAGAAAATAGCCTCCCTGTGTTGTTTCTCCGGTGTGCCACCCACCTTCTTCTGTTTGAGGTCAGTCTCTCATTGGCCTGGAACTTGCCTAGCAGACAAGACTGGCAGCTGGTGAGACCTATGGATCCACCTGTTCCTGTCTCTACAGCACTGACATTACAAATAGACATCATCATACCTTGCATTTTAAGACTTAGTTTTGTTTCTAATTATGTATGTGTGTGGTGGGGTGAGTTGTGCACGTGCCTGCAGTGCCTAGGGAGAGCAGCAGAGGGTGCCAGACTCTTGAGAGTTAGAGTACAGGACAATGTAAACCAAACCACGTCCATTTCCCTGCTGGGAAACATACTTAGAGCCCTGGGACCCCAACTGGAGCCTTTAACAATAGAGCCATCTCTCCAGTCCCATAACTGGCTTGTTTTCATGGATTCTGGGTTTTGGCCTCAAATCCTCCAGTTTGAAAGGCAAGTCTGGCCCTGCCGTCTCCCCAGCCTGACCTGGACTCTACACTGAGTAAAACAGCACAGGCTTTTTATGTTATCATTAAAATCTTTCCCTAGGTACTTTGACAGTGGCATAATATTCCACTATAGGGGATTAATGTAATTTATGAACTGTTGTGTGTGCACATAATTTCCGTATGTCTAACATTTTATGCATAGCCATCTTTGTGCTTTAAGGAATAGTGTGATGCAATGTGTTGGCTTATTGTTTGGCCTACTTTTTGGGGTTCTTATATCTCTCACCTTTTCAACCTTTACTCCATCCTAACCTCTTCCAACCACCCACAAGACTAGGTAGGAGACAAAGAAGGTTAAAGGGGAAAGGAGACTTAGACCTCTTTAGGCTACTTCCTGATGATAAGGGGCATGGAGTTCCTTGGGGGTCAGTCCAATCTTTATTGTCAGGATAGCTCCAACTTCTTGTCAAACCACAACAACCAGGAACAGCAGCTGCCTTCTTCTCCTTCTCCTCTTCTTCCTTCTTCTTATTCTTCCTCCTCCTCCTCCTCCTCCTCCTCCTCCTCCTCCTCCTCTTCTTCTTCTTCTTCTTCTTCTTCTTCTTCTTCTTCTTCTTCTTCTTCTTCTTCTTCTGAGCTTCTCCTCTCTTGAGGCTATAGCATTTATACTCTCTCCCAAATCCCCAGAATTAAAATATCTGCAGCTGGCAATCATGTCCCTCCTAGATCATGAGACAAATCATAGTTATGGGCTGTAGACAAGCTAAAGCAGCCCCATATCCCACACCTGGAATTAAAACAAAAACACGTTCATATAACATAACTAGGTGTTTTAAAGAAACCAAAATTCTCACTACAGCAATATAAAGGCAGTGGACTTTCCTTTAGAATAGCGGGTCTCAACCTATTGCTCTGACCCTCTAATACACTTCCTCATGTTATGCTGACCCCCAACCATAAAATTATTTTTGTTGCTACTTCACAATTATAATGTTGCTACTGATATAAATCATAATACAAATATCTATGTTTTTCAATGGTCTTAGGCACCCCTGTGAAAGGGTCATTCCATCCCCAAAGGGGTCACAACCCACAGGTTGAGAACTGCTGCTTTAGCAGGTCTGAGCTTTTAGCCTAGATGACTCCTCTAGTTTTACAAATTGACATATCATCATAACTTATTACCCTACCGTATCTTTCCCTTATGATTATTTCCTTAAAGAGACCTAAACTTGAAATTTATTAGATGGTGCCGATACTTACTTAGTGACTTCATTTTCCTACAAAGTTGGTACCAAAATGTACTTTCATCTGTAATGATTAAGTGGGGACACTGCAATTCCCATTTAGGATTACGAATTTCCAAAGGGACTACCCATTTAACAAAGCAAAGCATGAGACCACACATTGTGAGGAGGGAAGGTTTTACCTGTTTGATTCCTCCATTTAGTTGAACGAAGTTTAAAGTGATTCTGCAAGCATGGTCCCCAGACCAGTAACATCAGCACCACCTTGGATCTTGTTAGAAAAGCAGATTCATCAAGCTGTTCTCAGACTTACTGAAACAGAAACTAAGAATGAGAGCTAGGGTTCTGAGTGAGTGTGTGTGTGTGTGTGTGTGTGTGTGTGTGTGTGTGTGTGTGTGCTCGCACACCAGAAGTTAACCTCAGGTATCTTTCCTGTTTTGTGAGACAGTCTCTCCATTTTGCTTGGAGCTTGCCGATTCAGCTAGGCTGACTGAGCAGGGACCTCCCCTGACTCGGTCACCCCAGTACTGTTATTCCCAGCATTTGCCAGAGTTTCCATGCTGGGGATCAAACTCAGGTCTTTATACTTGCAGGACAAGCTCTTTGCTGGCTGAGCCATCTTTCCAGGGACAGGACTTTAGTTTTAAGAAGCCTCCTGGATCATGTTCAAGTTTGAGAAGAACCTTGCCAAGCCCTCAGAAGTGTTTGCCACGTGCCTTAAAATACCCAAATTCTGTTTCCTGGCCCCTGAGCATTTATTTATAAGGGGTGGTATGCTGTGACTTGGAGAAGAGCGACTTGCTGCCCTCGGTGAGTCCCCAGCCAGTATGTGACCAAACCCATGTGATAATGACTCGTGACACTGTTGCCTCTTAAGGTCAGGGTGAAAATGTCTCTGCATCATTTAGCCCAAATGTGACACTGGAAGGAAATTTTAAGCTAAGTTAGACCAGATGTTTCATGGTTATGCAAGAATGCAGAACACAACATGTTTTCCTTACTGGATAAAAACACACTGTAAGTTTTCTTTAGCAGTGTGGCTTACAAAATGGAGTTGTCTGACCACTCTTCAGGCTGCTCCCACCCCTTCCTCCCGCCAAGGGCAAAGGACAATCAAGTCAAAGACTTGGCTGCAACATCTGGGCTGTAGAAAACAGAGATGACAGAGTGAGGCATGGGAGCCCATACTGCCTCTTCTACTTCAGAATGACTCCAGAAGGCATGCCCACTGCTGGTCTCAAAATAATGCAGATGGTAGCAGCAGTGAAGGAAATTAGGGAGGAAAAAAATTATTTCCAGTTCTTTTCAAAGAGCATAGCAGACATGATTGTCTCCTTCACATGGATTGAATAATGTCCCCACTTCAGAGATCTTTCACACCTTTGTGTCATGGTTTCTTCAGAAGAATGACCCACAGTGTCGTTGGACAGGTGATGGCTATGCTGACTAACAGGATTATAAATCTATGCTGTGTCAATTCCAGCCACACAAGCTTTGCAAGAGTAGTGGGTCATGCTGATTGGATGAAAAAGAGCCTAGATCAGTGATTATCAACCCTTGAGTCCTGACTCCTCTGGGGTTGAATTCACAGTGGTCACACATCAGATATCCTGCATATCAGTTATTTACATGATGATTTGTAACAGTAGCAGAATTATAGTTATGAAGTAGCAATGGAAATAATTTTATGGTTGGGGGTCACCAGGAAATATATTAAAGGGTCATAGTGTTAGGAAGGTTAAGAACCTTCAGGGTGTTTGTGTGAGGACATTTCCAGAGGGAATTAAAACAGGGAAGATGTGTCCTAAACGACTGAATGAGGGTAGCACCATCCAGTAGTCTAGAGGGCCAAACAGAAAGGAAGAGGAGGAGGAGGAGGAGGAGGAGGAGGAGGAGGAGGAGGAGGAGGAGGAGGAGGAGGAGGAGGAGGAGGAGGAGGAGGAGGAGGAGGAGGAGGAGGGGGAGGAGGGGGGGGAGGGAGGGAGGGAGGGAGGAAAAGGAGAGGAGAGGAGGGGGAGGAGGGAAAGGGGGAGGGAGGAGGAGACCCAACAGTGTAAACATTCTCGTTCTCTCACTGTCTTGAGTGCTCACCCCCACTCTGATCCCTGGCTGCTGAGGCTCTGCCTCACCCTCCTTCCATGATGGACTGGATCCTTAAACACCACAACCCAAATAAACCTTGCCTCTCTTACAGTTTTGTCATTTAGATGTTTTGTCTGATTCGCTGAGCTTCCATTTCCTGACAGGATCTCGCTGGGACAGCTGCAGGGACGAATGAGGCCACATTTAATGGTCATTCCCATCTTCTCCCTTGCAATGCTTCAGCGTCCGTTCAGTACCTCAGTCTCCTACTGGTGGGGGTGGGGCATAAAACCACTGCACTGATATTCAGAAAGATCAAATAAATCCCATCATGCTTTGGGGCATTGCTCCACAGTGAGAAAGTGCTTCTGTAAATGTTCTCGTCTTACTTTGATACCTCATGATGCTCCTCACAGCCTTGCTCATGGAGAGTAGAAATAAAGATTCCCTTCACAGAGTCAGGCCCATATGACTGGATGGGTATCCCAGCTAGACCTTCCCTGGAGACAGGAGAAAGCAAGCAGAAAGCAGACTCTGAGGTAGACTAGCTGGTCTCTTGTTTCTTCAAAAGGCCAGCCTGGATCATTACTAGCTGAATTCTTTACAACAAAGTAACTAACACTTCCTTAAGTCTATCACCATATCCTCAGCCCAGGACGTCTGTTTGTTTGTTTGTTTTTGTTTTTGTTTTCCCCCTAGACAGGGTTTCTCTGTGTAGCCCTGGCTGTCCTGGAATTCACTCTGTAGACCAGGCTGGCCTTGAACTCAGAAATCTGTCTGCCTCTGCCTCCTTCTGACTTGACCTTGAGTTGACCTGTTCAGACCTACTCCACTATCCTTCTCAACCTAAACTTCTCATCCTCTCAGAGACCAGTCATTGAACGAGCCTGAGGGAAGTGAGGAGGTAGTTACTCTTTTGAGTCTGCCTTTTATGGGTTTTCTGGCCTTTCTACCAACCCTTTTCACCTGGTAATGTTATACTTTGTTCTGATTAACGCTGTCCATCAACTTGACACAACCTAGAAATATCTACAAAGAGAATTTCAATTGAAGAATTGCTTAGGTCAGATTGTCCTGTAGACAATTCTGTGAAGGATTTTCTTGTTTATTAACTATATAGGAACAATCCAGCCCAGTGTGGGAAGCACCATTCCTTATGCTCACTGTGGGAGGCACCATTCCTTAAGTCCTGGGATATATATGAAAGCTACTTGAAAAGAAGCCTGCCTACCAGCCAGCAAGCAACATCCTCCATCAGTCCTGATATACTTCTTTGTCTGTGAAGTGAGCTCCTTGGTCAGAGGCAATGCTCTGTGGAATAGCAAGCATACTTGATTTCAATTTTTTGCCCTGAGTTCCTGCCTTGACTTCCCTCAATGATAAGGTGCAACCTGGCCTTGTTAACTGAGATAAACTCATCTCCTGGATTGCTTTTGGTCAGGGTATTTGTCACAGCATCAGGAATGAAACTAGAATAGCATCCAAGCATCCAGTGCTCCTAAGCACTGCCCAGGGATCTGTGACCATCTCGTTATAAATGCTCAAATCTAACTAATCATCTCTTGGTTACTTTTTCTACTGGGCACTCCCTCTCTGCTGGACAACAACCTGTCCACTGAGCATCTCTGATACTTCATTGGGCATAGTTGTGTCCACAGGTACCACAGCTAATGAGGAGCCCAGGAGATGCCAAAGCTGTGTCACACTGTTCTGTGCATAAGCTGAGAGTGCTCCTCCGTGTGTAAGCTCGATCACTGGAGTTCCAAAGTCATGTGCTTTCTGTAAAGGTTATAGAGAAACAACACTTTCCATTTTGACATAGTCTCCTCAGTTTGCAGTGGGATGCAGATCTATAGCCGCTGGTTGTAAACTACAAGGGCTAAGTCTGGGCCCTCAGGCAAACAAGCACGTGCCAGACACTGATCTGAGTGAGCCCCAATCATTCATCCTTTCTGACAGTGGAGGCTTTGTTAGTGGCTCAGGCTTGTGGTGCCTGGCTCCCACTGCCCTGGGATGAATAGTCAGTGTCTCCTGTGAAGTTTGCAGAATCTGCTTACCAGTTCCTGGAGATGCCAGAATCATTTTGGAGAAGGAGGAGGAGGAGGAGGAGGAGGAGGAGGAGGAGGAGGAGGAGGAGGAGGAGGAGGAGGAGGAGGGAGAGGGGAAGGGTGGAAAGGATGCAGTGGGTCTGTAGAAGCCAGAGGATAACTCATGGGAATCTGTCCTCTTTATCTACCACAGGGGTGCCAGGGCTTGTACCCCTTTACCTGCTGAGCCATCTCATCAGCCTGGGATTTGGATTTTATTTGCTTCTGTAATTTTTTCAAGGTGGCATAATCCATGAGAAAATTCATTCTGGAATTTCCCAGTGTCTCAGTACACTCTGTGAAGACTCTGGGCTTGAGCTAATTCTGGTTAGTTGCATCCTGAAGTCTGGAGGACCAATAGCTAAACCCTGGTGTGGAGAAAAATTGAGCAGAAAACCCCTGACACAGAGATTCCTACTTTGCCTGTATGTAGAATCAGCCAAATGCTTGATGCATATAGCTCTCCCCAAGGGTTTAACTGAGAGTATGTGAAGTATTTTAAACCTCCCAGGTGATTGTAATGTCCAGTCAAAGCCAAGAATCCTTGACCTAACCACGCCTATCCTGACCAAGGCAGTACATTGACTATTGTGTGTTTCCCTAGGTCTTGGTGGGCCAGAGATGGGATCTAATTTCTGACTGCAATGGGTAGTTGTTCCTCTTGTGTGTGATCCAGGTTATCACACCCTCTTCAGGCTTTCCTTTGGTTAAAAAAAAAAAAAGTGAATGCCTTTGCCTAGGTGTTCATACTGCACCCTACAGAACCCATTTACTTCTAATACGTCACACTCCACATTGGCTTGATCAATCAGTCCTTGGTAAAGCAAAACCTGCAGGCAAAGTTTGAATACATGCTCTGATGCATGTACTGAGGCAGTACAATTATGTGCTGTACTTGTTGCTTTTCTCGGTGCTTTGGACAAAATACCCAACAGCAGTACTAGATGAGAAAGAACTTACTTTGGTTCATGGTTGGAAGGGATATAGCCTGTCTTGCTGACGAGGCAAGGCTGCATTCGTGAGTCGGTGCCAGGACAGCCACCGACAAGAGAGTCAAGACAGTCAAGACACACTTCCTATGACCCTTGACGCCCCTTACCTCCAGAAACCTACTTCCTCCAGTTAGGCTTCACCTCAAAAATATGCACAACCTCCTCAGAGAGTGCAGACAGCAGGGGATAAAGTGTTTGAACACATGATCATGTGGAAGGAGGGCATTTTGTGTGCAAGCCATAGCACATACATCAAGGAAACCCATGTTCTAGTAGCAATGTGGTGTTCTTATTTTTACGTTCAGCGGAGGTTATACTTGTGACATGGCACATATGCAGGTCAGAGGTCAATTTGCAGGGTCAGGTCTCTCCTTCCAACTGGTAGGTTCTGGGGCATCCAACCCAGGTTGTCATCGGGTTTGGCAGCAAACACCTTTACCCACCAAGCCATCTCACTGGACCTAATGTGTTATTCTTTTTAAATAATAGGATCCAAACTTGGGACAATGTTGCTTTCCTGAGAGGATTCCTTACACTTAAGAGAATGGGTGACAGTGACCAAAGGCCTTCCAGGAGCCTTAGCCATCTCTGCCATTTGCAACAGGGACTGGATGACCATTGATTACATAGATGATGCAATTATTATAAATGAGTTGGATGGGGAAATAAAAAAATCTACTCCTCCATGAGCACATTTTGCCTGTTCTAGCAGAAGAACCAAATTATTCCTTTTGGAATCCTGCATTATTCTTATCACATACTTTCTATACTTTGGACAGACAATAAGTAGTTATATTGTTGAACTTCTTAAATTCTGATTCTAGAAATTGGAAAGCCAATATCTCATTTTCTGAGCAGATATTATATCCTGGGGCCCAAGCTGGGTGGTTCCCTGCTCTATCACTCAACTTTAGTATTCATAGACTATCTTAGTATTAGAATTAGTACTAGATGTTGGTTAAGATATAATTTAAGCTGCTGTAAGAAAGATACATCAAAATACAGAGGATTAAGCAGGGTATGAATTCTGTCGTGGTTCTGATTGACACATGAACATGTCTAGAGCTTCCTTTTAGTTCAAGAGGCTTCTATCTCTGGGCCTGGCATGGCTGCTCTAGCCAATAGGCGGGGGGGGGGGCCGGAATATTTGGGAAACATATCCATGTTTCCAGGGAGGGGTGACAAAAAAATCACATTTTATTGACCAGAAGTTAGTCAGATGGTTATACCAAGATACAAAGCAGTTGACAGAATATAATTGCTAATTAGTTGGTCATGTACCCATCTAAAACTGGAGCATAATCAAATAAAAGAGACTGGATAGTGATTGACAGTTTACATTACAACTGCCGAGACTAATGGCTTTGAGGGCCCAGCCCTACCTAATGGGATATCTGCATCAACCCCCTCAGGGCTCAGGGAGCATCTTGGAGGAGGGGGTGAAAAGAATAGAAGAGCCAGAACCTGGGGAAGAGGGCTGTGGAATGCTGTCTTCTGGGCATGCCATACCATTACAGTCATGAACCCCTGGCAGCATGGCTACCTTCACAACACCCACACAAAGGTCAAGCCAGTAGGGTTAGTCAACATTCCAGCAGGCAGCATTAACTGGACACACACACACACACACACACACACACACACACACAGAGAGAGAGAGAGAGAGAGAGAGAGAGAGAGAGAGAGAGAGAGAGAGAGGGAGAGAGAGAACGTGAAGGAGTGAAGGAGGGTGCATGTTGGAGGTGTCTGGGGGAGTAGAATACCATCAAGATTTTATATATATATTTTCAAGATAATATATATAAAATTGACAAAAATAGACAAAATAGATTCTAAAGCAAATAAAAGAAACCTCACACTTCTGTATAACTATTTTTAGTTCTTACTGAAGTTGGGAGTAAACTACAGGAAAATGCTGGGTGCTGGCCCAAAGAAATCCTTCATTTTGCCAGTGAATTTGGGGTTTGGTTGACTCTGAAAGGTTGACTCAGCTATTTATAAGAGTTTGAGATTTAACCCAAACAGAACAAAGCAGAGATGTAATGTCTTGATTTACAGAGGAGGGAGATGCAGATGAATCGATGGGAATGTTTGTGCCCGCCCCCCATCCCAGAGAAGATCTTTTTGGTACAGCTATATCTAGAAAGCCACACCTACTACCACATACTAAGCATCCACCTGGGTTGGATTGTTGGCTAGACATTTTCCACAGATGATCTCATTTTAATCTGTGTGGCCAACTCCATTCGGTAAGGATCACTCAGGCCACTTTATCAGCAAGGAAACTGTTAGTCAGAGAGGTGATGGAGCTGAGAATCCTGAGTCCAGGCCTGTTTGATACCACATCTTAATACACTGTTGCTCATGAGTGAGCTTCAGGGACTGACAGGTAGCTCTATTGATGAAGTGCTTGCTGCACAGGCATGAGAACCTGTGTTCAGTTGCCCTGTGTGCCTGTGATAAAGCTCAGCTTTGGTGCCTTGTGCTTGTCATCCTGGCACTGCAGAGGCAGAGACAGATGGGATCCCAGGGGCTTCTAGCCAGCCAACCTAGTTCTATTGGTAAACTCTAGGCCAATGAGAGATTCTGCCTCAGAACAAACTAACAAATAGCAAACAAGTATAAAACAAGATGAACGGCTCCTGAGGAACAACACCCAAGGTAATCTGAAGCCTCTATACACTCTCTCTCTTTCTCTCTCTCTCTCTCTCTCTCTCTCTCTCTCTCTCTCTCTCTCTCTCTCTCTCACACACACACACACACACACACACACACACACACACACACACACGCACTGGTGTTCATATGAACGAGGATACATGTACACAAATAACAATAAAGCCACATTTCAAGGCAGGGCCTTTACTGGCCATCTGTTACTGTCTGTACTATAGTCAATGCATTCTTATTACTACATCCTTTCCTGGACATCTCCGTCACCTGGCATTCATTCATTATGTCTTGGTCATTTTCCAAAACAGATACAAAACTGTCTTGTATCTGACATGTGCCTAAACAAATGATAAATCAAGTCATAAAAACACCCTCAGACCTCAGACCTCTGGGTGAGTTCTCTTTAACACCCAGCCATGCCAATTTTGCTGTATTTACATCTTATTCCTGGGTCCTTGGTTTATAGCTCTCCTGTCAAATACCATTAAAATACTTCTAAGTGATTGAAAAACAATGGGCTTTCATGTCCTGGGAAGGTCTTTGCAGGGCTGAGTTTTGGCTTCACCCTAACCTCAATCTAGCATTGAGGTGGCTCACTGGCCTCTTCTGTGTCATCCAAGGAGCTAAGGAAAAGGCTGTTCCCTACTCTGTCTGTTACTAAAACAAGATAAACACTCCTCCATTGCTGGGAGAAGTGCAAACCTGTGCAGACATTATGGGAACCAATATAGTAGTTCCTTAGAAAATTGGGAATCAATCTACCTCAAGACCCAGGTGCACCACTCTTGGGCATGTACCCAAAGTGCTCATCCTACCATGGACACTTGCTGAACTATGTTCATAGCAGCTGTATTCATAATAGCCAGAAACTGGAAATACGGTAGATGTCCCTCAACTGAAGAATGGATAAAGAAAATGTGGCACATC